>JAABKJ010010078.1:0-11053 GCA_011634705.1 Andricus grossulariae
CTCTTCAAATCTTTGAAACCCTACTAATTTCTAACCAAAGAAATGACTAATGACTACAAGACAATTCAAGTTAAATTCAAAAGAATTCAAATGAATTGGAAAACAAATTTTATATCGAAAAAATTCCATTGATTGCAATAAAATTTGAGTGAATTTAGAGAAATTTAAGGGATATAAGAAGAATTCAATAAAATTCATTAAAAATCAAACTGAAAATAAAAAAAAACAATCAAGTAAATTCAAAACAATTGAAAAATATGAAAAAATTCATTGAATTGAGTAGGTTTGAAATGAGTTTAGAAAAATTCAAGGGAATTCAAAAGAATTAAAAAAAATGTAGTGTGAATTAAACAAAAACTTAAATATTTGAAACCCTACTAATTTCAAACCAAAGAAGTGACTAATGACTACAAAACAATTCAAGTTAAATTCAAACAAATTCAAATGAATTGGAAAAAATGTTAAAAATCGAAAAAATGCTATTGATTATAATAAAATTTGAGTGAATTCAGAAGAATTTAAGGGATATGAAAATAATTCAATAAAATTGATAAAAAATTAAACTGAATGTAAAAAACAATCAGGTAAATTAAAATTAATTCAAAAAGATGAAAAAATTAATTAAATTGAGTAAGATTGAAATGAGTTTTGAAAATTCAAGGAATTCAAAAGAATTTAGGGTGAATTCTAAAAAAAAAATCAAATCTCTTCAAATCTTTGAAACCCTACTAATTTCTAACCAAAGAAATGACTAATGACTACAAGACAATTCAAGTTAAATTGAAAAGAATTTAAATAGATTTGAAACAAAAATTTTAATCAAAATAAATTCCATTGATTACAATAAAATTTGACTGAATTTAGAGGAATTTAAAGGATATGATAAGTATAATTGAGTAGGTTTGAAATAAAATTAGAAAAATTCAAGGGAATTCAAAATAATTAAGTGTGAAATAAAAAAAAACCTTCAAATCTCTTCAAATCTTTGAAAGCCTACTAATTTCTAACCAAAGAAGTGACTAATAACTACAAAACAATTCAATTGAAATTCAAAAGAATTCAAATGAATTGGAAAAACTTTTGAAAATCGAAAAAAATTCCATGGATTACAATAAAATTTGACTGAATTTAGAGGAATTTAAGGGATATAAGGAAAATTCGACAAATTTCATTAAAAAATCCAACTGAATTTGAAAAAATCAACTGAATTCAAAACAATTCAAAAATATAAAAAAATTCATTGAATTGAGTAAGTTTGAAATGAGTTTAGAAAAATTCAAGGGAATTCAAAAGAATTTAGGGTGCATTCTAAAAAAAAAAATTAAAAATCTCTTCAAATCTTTGAAACCCTACTAATTTCAAACCAAAAAAGTGACTAATGACTACAAAACAATTCAAGTTAAATTCAAAAGAATTCAAATGAATTGGAAAAAATGTTACAAATCAAAAAAATTCCATTGATTACAATAAAATTTGAGTGGATTTAGAGGAATTAAAGGGATATGAGTAAAATTAAAAAAAAATCATAAAAAATCAAACTGAATGTAGAAAACAGTCAAGTACATTCAAAACAATTGAAAAATATGAAAAAATTCATTGAATTGAGTAGGCTTGAAATAAAATTAGAAAAATTCAAGGGAATTCAAAATAATTAAGTGTGAACTAAAAAAAAACCTTCAAATCTCTTCAAATCTTTGAAACCCTACTAATTTCTAACCAAAGAAGTGACTACTGACTAAAAAACAATTCAAGTGGAATTCAAAAGAATTCAAATGAATTGGAAAAACTTTTAAAATTCGAAAAAAATTCCATTGATTACAATAAAATTTGAATGAATTTAGAGGAATTTGAGGGCTATAAGAAAAATTAAATTTCATTAAAAAAATCCAACTGAATTAAAAAAAAATCAAGTGAATTCAAAACAATTCAAAAATATGAAAAAATTCATTGAATTGAGTAAGTTTGAAATGAGTTTAGAAAAATTCAAGGGAATTCAAAAGAATTTAGGGTGATTTCTAAAAAAAAAACTTAAAATCTCTTCAAATCTTTGAAACCCTACTAATTTCTAACAAAAAAATTGTCTAATGACTACAAAACAATTCAAGTTAAATTCAAAAGAATTCAAATGAATTGGAAAAACTTTTAAGAATCGAAAAAAATACAATGATTACAATAAAATTTGAGTGAATTTAGAGGAATTTAAGGGATATGAGAAAAATTTGATAAAATTAAAAAAAAAATCAAACTGAATTAAAAAAAAAATCAAGTGAATTCAAGAAATTAAAAAATATGAAAAAATTCATTGAATTGAGTGACTTTAAAATGATTTTAGGAAAATTAAAGAGAATCTAAAAGAATTGGATGAAATGCTTAATAATTTAAGGTAAGTTTTAATGACCAAGATGAATTTAACAAAAACTTTTTAAAAATTCATTGAATTGAATAGAATTGAGTAAATTTAGAAGAATTCAAAAGAATTTAAAAGAATTCAGTATAAATTAATAATTTTTCAGGGCGAATTCAAAATGAATTTTAAAAAATATTTGAAAATCTCTTGAAATCATTGAAACCCTACGAAATCTCTCACTTCTTATGAATAAATTCCTTAAAATATATTTTCAGAAATCCTAAAAAATTTATTGAAATCCTTAAGCATTTTTATAAAATCCCTTAAAATCTTTTAAAATATCTTAAAACCTTATAGGTCCTGAAAAATCCTTCCATATCTTCGCAGATTCCAGGAAATTCTTTAAAACCGCTTAAATTTTTTTTTTAAATCTCTTAAGATTATTAAAACCCTTGAAAATCCCTTGAAATTGTTTAATGCTCTTGAGAATGCAGAGGAATTTGAAAAAATACATTAAAATATTTCAAATCATTTTATCAATTTATCCCCAGGGTCAATTAAATAGAACCTTTTAAAAATACAAAAAAATCCATTGAATTAAGAAGAATTGAGTCAATTCAGAAGAATTCAAGTGAATTAAAAAATTCAAAAGAATTTAAAGGAATTCAGGGTGAATTGAAAAAAAAAACTAATTAAAAAATTTTCAAAATCTTTGAAACCCTATCAAATACCTCGCTTCTCTTGAATACATTCTTTAAAATCCACTAAAATATTATAAAATCCCGTGAAATTCTATGATGATATTTACAGAAATCCTTGAAAACTGATTCAAATACCTTGAGAGCTTTTAAAGTCTCTTAAAATAATTAAAATCCTCGGAAACCTTATAAAATAACGCGAAATATTTTTAAATATCTTAAAACCTTATAGGTCCTGTGAAATCGTTGCATATCTTCCGAAATTCTAGGAAATTATTCACCTTAAAATACTGTGAACTCTTTGAAATCCCTTCAAATTATTAAAATAAATTAAAAATTCCTTGGAATTTTTTAAAATACCCTAAAATATTTCAAATTCTTTGAAATCCCTTGAAACTTTTTAAAGTGCTTGAAAATACTTGGGAATCTTTTAAAATTCTCTAAAATATTTAAAATCCCTTACAAATTTTTGAAATCCTTTGAAATTTTTTGAAACCAGTGACAATTTTTTGGAATTTTGAAAAATACCCATAAATATATCAAATCCTTTGAAATTTTTGGAAATCCCTTCAACTTATTGAAATCTATTGAAAATGCCTTGGAATCTTTAAAAATACCCTAAAATATTTCAAATCGTTTGAAATATTTCGAAATCCTTCGAAATTTTCTAAAACCCTTTAAAACTTTTTAAATCTCTTAAAAATTCCTTGAATGTTTTAAAAATAACCTGAAATCTTTAAAATCCTTTGAAATATCGTCGAATTATTAAAATCAATTACAAATTCCTTGCAATTTTTTAAAATACCCTAAAATATTTCAAATTCCTTGAAATACTTTGAAATCCCTTGAAACTTTTTAAAGTGCTTGAAAATACCTTGAAATCTTTTAAAATTCTCTAAAATATTTAAAATCCCTTTCAATTTTTTTAAATCCTTTGGAATTTTTTGAAACCAGTGACAATTTTTTGGAATTTTAAAAAATACCCATAAATATATAAAATCCTTTGAAATTTTTGGAAATCCCTTCAACTTATTGAAATCTATTGAAAATGCCTTGGAATCTTTTAAAATACCCTAAAATATTCCAAATCCATTGATATCTTTCAAAATTCCTTGAAATTTTTTTAAATCCCTTGAAACTTTTTTAATTTCTTAAGAATTCCTTGGATGTTTTGAAAAATAACCTAAAATGTTTAAAATCCTTTGGAATATTTTTAAATTATTGAAATCAATAAAAAATTCCTTGGTATAATTTAACACACCCTAAAATAATTTAAATCTTTTGAAATCCCTTGAAACTTTTTAAAGCACTGGACCGTTACTTTGAATCATTTAAAATACCCTAAAATATCTCAACTCCTTTAAAATCTTTTGAAATCCCTTGAAATTTTCTGAAGCTCGTGAAAATTTCGTGGAATTTTTAAAAAACCCTAAAATATCTTAAATCCTTTGAAATTTTTTGAATGCCTTCAAATTATATAAAATCGTTGAAATTCTTGAAAATCTTTGGAAATACCTCAAAATATTTGAAATCCTACACAATTGCTCAATTGTTAAGAATAAATTCTTTGAAATATATTCAAGTATTATAAAATCCCGTGGAATTCTATTGAATTTAATATTTCCTGAAATCCTGGAAAATTTATTACAAGATCTTGAGAGCTTTTAAAATCCCTTAAAATCATTGAAATCCTCGGGAATCTGCTAAAATCCCTTTGAACCTTTAAAAATATCTTGAAACCTTATGTCCTCTAAAATCGTTGCATATCTTCCAAAAATGTAGCTAAAAGCGCAACTATTTTGTTTTGAATCCCTTAAAATCATTAAAATCCTTGGAAATTCTTTGAAAATTTGTTAATGACTTGAAAATGCATTAGAATCTATTAAAGTACCCTAAAATATTTCAAATCCTTTAAAATCTTTCGAAATCTCTTGAAATTTGTTTAAATCCCTTGAAATTTTGTAAATCTCTTGAAAATTCCTTGGATGTTTTAAAAAATATATTAAGAATGTTTGAATCCATTGGAATACCTTTGAATTATTTAAATCTGTTCAAAATTCCTTTGAATCTTATAAAATATCCTCAAATATTTCAAATCTTTTGAATTCTTTTGAAATCCCTTGAAACTTTTTAAAGCTCTTGAAAATTCCTTGGAATTTTCTTAAATACCCGAAAATCTTTAAATTCCTTTAAAATCCCTTGAAATTATTGAAATCTGTTACAAATTTAAAAATCTTTTAAAATAACGTAAAATATTTCAAAAGAATTTAAGAAAATTCAGAAATCACTAATAGTTAACTTTATCTTTTAAAAAATGACTAAAAAGTGACTTTTGTAATTTTTTTTCAATATCCCTGACTTTTCCCTGATTTTCAGGTTTTCCCTGATCTGTGGCAACCCTGATCCATGCATAAAATCTTTGAAGATATTCTCTAAAAAAATATGCAGACACATACTTTTACTTTCGAGGAGCCTTTGTTGAACTTATTAAATTCCATCAGAGGTTCGGAATCATTGCAGAGATCCACTGAGTCCAGATTTTCCTTTTCGCCACTCGATAATCTTTTTTTCTGTAAATATAGTTCAATTTTACTCCCAGACAAGTTAAGCTTGGTAGATTAAAAATAAGGAAAGAAAATTGGTTTTCCTACCGAGTAAACCTTTCTGAGTAAGTCAGTTAATGTTGCGAGATACATCATCGAATTTTTGTGATCGTTTGTAAATTTAAGAATGAAGCCGTCCTGGACTAAAGAATTAACTGCAGCCTGTAGAAGTGATTTGAGAGGAATTCCTGTACGTACATTTTTGCCATAACTCTCCACCATGTAGATCAGATTTTTTATTCCCGATTGTTTTAGTCGAAACTGAAAAAAAATATAAACATTAGTTTGTAAATATTTTGTATTGAGTTTAAATCTAATCAATCTAATCGGGTGTCTACTCAAATCCTGGAAAAAAATTCCCTGGCAATTCACGATTTTTTCAAGTTATAATTTATCATAGTATTTAGTATATAGTATATAATAAATATAAAATATATGATCAAAGAAGTAGTGAAAATTAATAGCAAAAAATAATTGTGAAATTTGGTTATAATTTAAATATACTGTTGAAAAAATATGTTTAACGTAACATTTAATGTTGAAACCAAACAGATTAATTTTCTACCAAAAAAAGACAATTTCTTAACAAACTACATGAATCCTCAACCAAATAGTTGAATTTCAACTAAACAAGATCAATTTTCAACCAAAGTGATGAATTTTTAACTAAAATTATGAATCTTCAACTGGAATAGATCAATTTTAAACCAAAAAGATGAATTTTTAACACAAAAGTTTAACTTTCAATCAAGTAGTAGTTTTATTTTCAACAAAACAGATGCATTTTCAACTAAAATGATAAATATTCAACTGTAATACTTCAAATTTCAACCAAAAAGATAAATTTTCAAGCAAGAAGATTAATTTTTAAACAAAAGAATAATTTTCTACCAACAAGACGATTTTTCAACAAAATACATAAATCTTCAACTAAAAAAGACAAATTTTCAATCAAATAAGTTGAATTTTGAACTAAAAAAGATCAATTTTCAACCAATACTGAATAGTTAAATTTTCAGTTAAAAAATTAATTTTCAAACAAACTTATGAATGTTCAACTAAAATGATGAATCTTAAACTGGAATGGTTGCATTTTCAAACCAAAAAATATGAATTTTCAACCAAGAAGTTTAATTTCTACCAAGAAAGAAGAATTTTTTAACAAAACACATAAAGTTTCAGCCAAAAATTAAATAGATAAGTTTTAGATGAAAAAATTAATGTTAAAGCAAAGAGATGAATTTTTAACTAAGATGATGAATCTTCAACTTAAATTATAAATATTTAACTGTAATACCTAAAATTTCATCCAAAAAGATGAATTTTCAAACAAGAATATTAATTTACAACAAAAAAAGGATTACTTTTCCACCAAAAAGACGATTTTCAACTTATGAATTTGCAACTCAAATGATGAATTTTCAACTGGAATAGTAGAATTTTTAAACAAAAAGATGAATTTTCAACCAAGAAGATTAATTTCTACGAAGAAGAATTTTCAACAAAATACATGAATTTTTAACCAAAAATTAAATAGATAATTTTTTAGTTGAAAAAATTAATTTTAAAACAAAGAGATGAATTTTCGACTAAGATGATTAATCTTCAACTGGAATAATTGAATTTCAAACCAAAAAGATAAAGTTTGAACTAAAATGATGAATCTTTAACTGGAATAGTTGAATTTTCAATAAAAAAATATGAATTTTCAACCAAGCAGATTAATTTCTAACAAGAAATACGAATTTTCAAACAAAATACATGAATTTGGAACTAAGAAAGTTATTTTTTTAACCAAAAATTGAATCGACAAATTTTAAGTAACAAAATTAATGTTCAGCCAAGGAATCAATTATAAACGGAATAAAACAATTTGAAAATTTGAAATTTATTTCTTCATTTGAACAACAAAAAATTACTTTTGTACCATAAACTATGAATTTTCAATCCAAAGGGACATTTTAACAAAACAGTTGAATTTTCGACAAAAAAATTAAATTATAAACAAAATAGTTACATTTTCAACCAAATTGTTAAATTTTAAATTTATCCAAGTCTTTTATCATAATTTTTACTGAGTTTTATAATAATTTAAAATATGTAAAGCAAAGAATTGGATTTACCTTATCTCAAAAAGAACTCGATACTCTTTTTTCTTCTAATTTTTAAAACGTTTAAAAACTTTCGAAAAGCGATAAACAATTAAGAAAATTCGAGTGCAAAAAGGCTCTAATGACCACAATGACAAAAAAATCCACAAAACCCAGTTTTCAATTTACCTAATTATTTTATAATACTTTTTTACTCTTACATTCAAGGTGAATTCAAAAGAATTCAAAGAAATTCTAAACGAAAATTTAAAAATCATTGGGGTCTCTGTTTCAATATATATTTAAATTATATTTAAAATAAACTAAATTGATATTTTCATTTTAAAAAGTGACTTTTGGAAAAAAAATGACTATAAGTGAAAAAGGGGAAGTTTTTCGAGAATCGGGGAAAAAGGGGAATTTAAAAAAAGGGTAGAGTAGAGATAAGACTATGACCCCTGATTTGGGGATCGAAAGCGAATAAGTTTTTGTGCCTCAGAGTCAATTTACAAAAACATTAATCGCTCATTTTTAATCCCACGAGTAATAAAGAAAAATCAATTTAAAAATTTCACTGACCATTTGTATAATAGTAGGTACTGGTAGGCACAGCAGGAGGAGAACCTGATCCGCCATCGAACGATCGATTGAAAGGCTGTTTTTTAATGGCAGGAGCTATGTTTAGCTTTCTCTCCCTCAGTACGATGCACTCGGACTGTAAATTAAAATTTATTAAAATTATTCAATCTTTATGCAGCTAATTTTAAAGATAAGAGAATATTTTTTTAATTTCTACCAGTTAAAAAAAGTTTTTTTTTCAAAAAATCGCGATTTGAAATTGAACAAATTAAATCTACAAATAATCTCTTTTACAAGAAAAATTATAGAAAGCCTTATGTGAATTGAGAAACATTTTTTTGTATACACTTGACCAGTTGAATTAAAACTTTCAAATTATATAATAAATTATTCAAAATATTATACATGTTTTATATTAGCGCTTTTCACTGGAAATTAGTATTTAACAAGAAATAATTTAATATAAAATCATGAAGTCTCGAAGAAGATGTACAATTTCTAAAACTTTTAAAACTTTTCTAAAACTTTTTTCTAAGACTTTTTTTTTTCACCGCAGATTAGCTTGATTTTCAACAAAATAATTAAATGATAAATAAATTAGAAAGATTTTACCCAAATTGTTCAATTTTTTACCTAAAAGAGCCAATTCAACCAAATCAGTTGCATTTGTAACCAAATAATTGAAATTTTGAACAAAAAAAGATGACTTGTTAATAAAATACTTAAATTTTCAACAAAATAATTGAATTATCAACTAAATATTTGAATTTTTAGTCAAATACTGAAATTTTCTACCCACAAAAAAACGCATTTTCAAGAAAATGGTTAAATTTGCAATCAAAGAAATGAATTTTCATCATCAAGATTCCCAATTTTCAACAATTTTAGGTTATGTTAGGGTTTTACGCCGCAAATTTTTTACCAAAAAAGATTTCTTTTTAACAAAATAGTTTGACTTTCAAAAAAATAATTAAACTATGAACAAAATAGTTACATTGTTAACCAAATTGTTGAATTTTCAAAAAACAGTTGAATTTTTTACCAAAAAGATGACTTGTTAATAAAATGCTTAAATTTTCAACAAAATAATTGAATTATCAACTAAATATTTGAATTTTTAATCAAATACTGAAATTTTCTACAAAATAATCAAATTTTCAACCAAAGAGATGAATTTTCATTATCAATATTCCCCATTTTCAACAATTTTAGGTTATGCTAGCGTTTTACTCCGGAACTGTGTATTTTTAATCAAAAATTATTAGATTTCAAAGGATTTTAAAGGTTCATAATTTTTTTTAACAATTTACAACAAATATTGGTATTTTTAAACAAAAGTCATTAAAGTTAGAACAAGATTTGCAATCTTTGAACAGTTTCAGGTTATGTTAACATTTTTCATATGAAATCGGTTATTTAAAAGAAAAATCATTATATTTCGAAGAAGATGTACAATTCTGAACAATTTTCTGTTTTATTTTATTTTTATTTTAGCGTTTTTCGTTGGAAATAATTAGTATTTTTAATAAAAAATCCTTATATTTTAAAGAAGATTTACAATTTCAACAACTTTAGGTTATTTTGGCGTGTTTCACTAAATACTGGTATTTTCAAACAAAAATCATTATAATTTGAACAAGATTTAGAACCTTTTACCAATTTCGGGTAACGTTACCGCTTTTTGTCGGAAATTATTGGTATTTTTAATTGAAAATTTGTCAGATTTCACAGAATATTTACAACTTCCAACAACTTTAGGTTATGTTGGCATGTTTCACTAAAAATTGGTATTTTAAACAAAAATCATTAGATTTTGAAGAAGATTTACGATTATGAACGATTTTATGTTACATTAATGTTCTTCGTCAAAACTTGCTATTGTTAATAAAAATTCATTAGAAATTTAAAAAAATCATTTGACTTGAAACATCTTTTTCTAAAAAATGACAAAGAATGACACATTCGTGTACATAATAGAACTGACAAAAATTTAAGATTTATTATCTAATGTAAAATTTTATTATTACATTTTTAGTTAAATTAATTAATTTTCTACTAAGAAAAAGGGAATTTTCAACAAAATAGATAAATTTTCAACCAAACTGAAGAATCTTTGATTAAAAAAAATAATTCTCAACAAAAAGTGTAATAGTTGATATTTCCGCCATAAAATATTTTAATGTTTAATGAAAAACTGTTAAATGAAACCAAACAATACGAATTTTCAACAAAAGTTTAATTTTCAGTCAAGAAAGATTTTTTAATCAACAAAGAAAAGAATATTTTTTCAAAATGTTGAGTTTTCAAGTTATAAAGATGAAATTAAAAAAAAAAAAGTTTCAATTTACAACACAAAAATATGCATTTTTAACCAAATTAATTGAATTTTTGATTAAAAAAGACGAATTTTCAACAAAATAAGTAAACTTTCAAATGAAAAAGTAAATTTTCAACTGAAAAAGATCAATTTTCCAGCAAAAATGGAATAGCTACATTTTTAGTTAAAAAAAAACGAATTTTCAACAGAATTCGTTAAATTTTTAATAAAATGAAGGAACTTTTAACTGAAAACGATGCACCTTCAATCAACGAAGTAAATTTCTAACAAAATAGTTGAATTTTCTACCAAAAACAGACAAATTTTTAACAAAATTGATGAATTTCCAACAAAAAATAGAATAGTTAAATTTTAAGTAAGAGAAACAAGTTTTTAACTCGATAAAATAAATTTTAAAC
>JAABKJ010010079.1:0-11052 GCA_011634705.1 Andricus grossulariae
CATTGTTGTAACGTCAGTCCCACCAAAACTTCTGTTACAGGGCAGGGGGGAGGGGGGCAAGGAAAGGAAACCGAGAGGCGCAATTGGTTGATGTTTTATGCTGAGAAGGTCACCAGTCTTCAGCAGCGTTGTAATAGATAGGAGCTCAAATGTTCCCATCTGCCAATTTCTGGCCTACTTCTAGGCAGGGAATCAAAACCATTAAGTAATCCCTGGTACTTGTCAAAAAGTCCTAACAATGCCATGACTTTAATAAGACGATAAAAAAAAACAATCCGTAGCGAATTCATCCCGTTGACGGTCATTATTTTGTATTGCTCCAATAATTTATTTTCTTGCCGAATTTATTTTAGCCGCTGGCTCCAATTTGCCTGAATGCGTTATTCAGGGAGGCAGCCTCGAGGAAGCCGTGAGAATCCACGCGAAGAGTCAAGCTGGCACGCGAGAGGACGCCAAAGCACGGCGTAGTACGCCCATGGGCGCATGGTACGCCCTGAAGTAATGCTAAAGCTGTTTTCGGGGTCAGAGTGTTGCGAGGAAAAGAGGAGGTGGGTTTAGTGGGTATTAATTCGATGGAGTCCCACACTCAGTGCATAAATGCATTCCCACCTCCTCTACAAAAAAATACCCATTACTCTAGTGGCATTTTATTTGGGATACTACTGGGACTCCGTTGGAACTTTTTTTTACTCGGGAAATTCCTTTCCAAAGCGGCAGGAAGAAAATGTAATTTTTCAGCGCTGTTTTATTGATTAAATTTTGAAAAAATATATTGTGATACCGCAAAATCCATACTTGCTAGAGCGTTCTTTGGACAAGAAACAGATAAAACTTTTTAAAAAAAAATAAATTGCCCAATTGACTGCTCGGTGACAAGTTATTTTTTTTTGTTCATGTAGTCGGGCTATCGAACAAAATCTGAATTCCGTGTGCGCTTAGAGGTCAGGATATTTTTCTGTTAAAATGCTTAGATGGGCTCTAGTCCGGCTTTAGTCCAGATATTCTTGTGTTAAGGTTTCCGGCAATGTGTTTTTATAATATTTACATTATCATTGATGAGAAATTAATGTAATCGTCTAGATTTTCAATCCCTAGCACAGAGTCCGAAAATCCTAAAGTTTTGTTGTTTCCGTCTGTCTGTATGCCTGTCTGTATGTGTAATTACTTGAACGTTGTAGCCACGATAAATTTTGAAGCATCTGTCAAATCGAGTCATCATTTAATAACTTTTTTAGGGTCCCAAAAAGAAGGTATACTTGCATAAAAACATATATTTTAGACGAAAATCATAAGTGTGAAGAATTTTCAAAATTTTAAAACAATTTTTTTTCAAGTTTTATAAATTTGTATCAAATTTCAGGGTACATAACAAAAAGGCTTGCAAGTTATTCTAATGGTATTTTTAATTTAGATAAATATTTAAAAAGCCATATGCTTTCCAGCAATAATTAAATATATTTCGAAACTATACCAATGAAATCTTTCGATTAGGGCAAAATTAAAAAACTTAGATCATTTTTAAAATTATGCAGTTTTGTCTTTTGAGAGATCCGTAAGTTTTAATGGTGATTTTCAGCAGATTTCAACCAGATTTATGTTTTAGGTAATTAATAACCAAGTAGATTAGCTATATTGGGATATTTTTACAATAAAGTGAAATGATTTTCAATATACTTTTCAAAGTGACTACAAACTTTTCTAGAATTGAATTCGAAACGAACTTAGAACAAACGGAATCAAAGTCTGTGGCTTAACGTCTGTGTTTAGTAAATTTAAAGAAAAACTTATATGTTACATTCTCATCAGAGAAGGTATTATATTTGTGAAAAATTTGACACCCCCCGTTTCAGTTGAAAGTTCACGTTTTGAGACCCTTTGAACCAGAAAAAAAGGTTTTTACGAATGTGTCTGTCTGTATGCATGTCTGTCTGTCTGTGAGAACGATAACTTTTGAAAGAATTAATCTATTGAATTCACTTTTAGTACACACTTTTAGTGTCGGGAACTGAGGGTCAAATTCGTTACCCAGGAATTGTTTTTGATAAAAAAAATTATCAAGTTACAGCATTTTCAAAATTCACAAAAACAAACGAAAATGAAAATTTGGAGCCAAACAACGCACGATATGAAAAAAAGCCCAGAAAAGAGAGTCGTTGCTTTTTGAATGTCCTACTAGATTCACCTTACATTTTTCCGAATTTTCTTCAAAAATCTAAAATTCAAATTTTGATTTCACAAAAAATTAGTTTAAAAAAACCAATCAATTAATTAGCTTAGTGGTTAGAGCACTCGACCGGCAATCGAAAGACTAGAGGTTCGATTCCCACCGAAGCCGAGGAGAAAGATCTTTTTTCAGAAATTAAAAATTGTTAATTTATAAATTTTCAAACTCCGTCTAGTCATAACTGACGTAAAGACTCTAATTTAACTTGTTTTCAAAACGTAGCTCCTTTCTATGAAAAGCGTATATCGGAAAAATGTCTCTACCTTCGATCTCTCTAGGAGCTTAGTGGTTAAAGCATCCGACCGGCAATCGGAAGACGCGAGGTTTGATCCCCACCGGAGCGAAGTAGAAAGATCTTTTTCCAAAAATAAAGAATTGTTATTTTGCGGTCAATCTATGCAAGATGCGAAAAAAGATGTTTAAACAAAAGTTGTTTATCCTAAGAAGATCTATTATTTTGTTATTAATTACTTTTTTGAAGGACGCGTAGTTTTCGTTTTATTCATTAAAACAGCATTAAAAATAAAAATAAAATATTTTCGGGCAAACAGCACAAGCTACGAAAAAGATAAATAGACCAAAATTGTGCGCACAAAAAAGATCTACAAATTTCTTATTAATCACTGTTCGATAGAATTTGTGCAATAAAATGTTAATTGACAAAATTGTTGTTTTTTTTTTAATAGTATGCGCACTTTTTTTTGATTATAGAAACAAGACAATGAACTGAGGTACTGAGGTGCACAAATAAATATAATATTTGATATAATTGAATTGAACTCAATGTAGAAAAGTTCGCACTTTGCACTAAATCGAGTGGGAAGCACGAGATACGAGGTATGTTCAAAAAGTATCCGACTTGCGTTCATAACTCCGCGCTGGCATTATTCTTCGTCATCCGGCTCGTGGCATCTTTCAAAGTAATCCCCATTCGTCTGAACAACACGCTTTCATCGATTCTTGCACATCCTGAATCAGTTCTGGAAGTCGGTTTTTGGAATGGGCCTCAGTGCACTCGTCGCATTCATTTTAAGCGTCCCTGTGTCTCTGAAACAATGTCCTTTGAGCGGAATTTTGAACCTTGGGAATAGCGACAAGTTGAAGGGGGCTACGTCAAAAAAATATCCAAATGGTGATTTTTGAAAAAAGGACCCTGCAGATGACTTTCATTTTGTATTCTAATTCTTTTCAATATCATTCTGCAAAAAACCGACAAACACGTAATACAACTTCGAGAAAAGTTCTTGTGAATGCAAAAAAAACGAAAGTGAAGATTTTATACAGTTATTCATTTAAATTATATAACTTCTATAAATAAAAAGCAAATAATTAAAACACAAATACGTTACTTTAGGACAGAACTCATTTATATCAATTTGATCAAGGCTGAACGGCGAATCGAAGATTAGTCCATCATTCAGAAGATTTTTACTCAGAAATTATTAATTTCATTGAACTTTTTACATAAAAACGCTGAATCGAGAAGCTTCTTTCAAGCTATACTTCAGCTTGGTATCTCTATTTAGAGCTTTTCGAGCTGAGATCATAATTTTTTACATTTTTGACTCTACCAATCACAATAAGAAATGAATTAAAGTTTGGAATTGGCAATATCGCGCCCATAGGCGAACACGCGTTCCGTATCCACTCCGATTGACTATCATCCTGGTACATATACAATCAGTTCGATAATAATCCTATATTTTTCTCTGAGGTGTCTATTTGGTGATCTTACTCTGGATATGTTAATGAAAATGAGTGTTTTTATTATTATTGTGTCAAAAACAGTGTCGAAAGTTTGGAATCGCCTCTTGAGTTCACAGTGGTTACTACTCATGGTAAAAACATTTCTGACATAACACTTAAAAATGCTTAAAGAAACATCCCAACAAATGAAAAGTTACTTGAATACCATGAAAGTCGAAAACGACGATATCAAAGTGGAAGACGGCCTGCTTAAAGCCAAACAAGAAGAGATTGAGTCCAATCCAGAGTCCCTTGTCAGTGAAGTTGCATTTCTGCAGAGGAAAGCAAGAGGAAACAATCTAATAATCTATAACATCCCTGATAACGACGATATCAATAATAACGTCACAAAGAAAATCATGTAAATTTTCAGCAAAGCAAGGATAAAAATGTCTACTGAGTTTGTATATCGCCTAGGTAACTCTGCAGGCAAAAGACCGGTTAAAATAGTTTTCAGCTTCACTAAATGAAAACAACGAGCTATCAATAATGTACAAAAATTAACTGATAATGAGCTGTCCAATAGTAATGACAGAACTCGGAAGAAAAGGCAAGAAAGTAAAGGTAAGAAAGGAAATCTTTCCAATAAACTGGAAATCAACTGTCTTAACTAGGATATCAGACTAAAATAAGAAGAAATTTTCTCATAATGAAGGAAGAGCCCCTCACATAAGAGTAGATTGTGGACATCCTTCATACTCTACTACCCCTCCAGCTAGCAACCGCTCAAAATCAAACAAACACCTGCATAAGAACTAACGAGAGAGCCTCAACTACCTGGACATCTTCACCCAGGATCGCAACCCCTAAGAATGGAAGAGTTAATTGCAAAATATTCAACGCCCCAAACATCAAATTCAATAATACACTTTTGGAACCCTCGCGGATTCTCAAACCTCGGAGACCTCGCACCTCACGTAACTAACAAGGACCTAATTTATGTAAGTGTAACCTGTTTGGAAAGTTCCCCCACTAATCTGCCTAACTGGATACAAAACCTAGAATGCATATTGACAAATGCTGTTACGAATCATCCATTTGATAGGGCTCAGTGCGGACTGGCCATAACATTTAATATAAACATGAACAAGATTCAACTTCTCAATCAGTCTTCCAGCTATCAGATAGTGGAAGCAGTTTTAGGTAATGAAACCTTTCTGCCCACAAATATTTATATAAGACCTTCCATCGAAGTGGACGAAGACATGGGAAAAGTAGAACCCTTCCTATATGTGTTCAAGAATAACTATCCAGACTGCTTAATTGTAACAGAAGGAGATTTCAACTGCAGAATAGGGCAATTGAATCGGTAAGACCCCTTTTCCCTACCACCAAATAGTATAGCTACCGCCTCACGTAGATCATTAGATAAAATTATGTGCAAAAAGGGAAACGCACTAATCAATTTCTTAGAGACCAATAACTTGTCTATTCTAGACGGAAGATTTAAGATTGATTTTCGCTCACAATTTAGACAACTTAGCATACAGGGAACATCAGTAATAGACTTTGTAGCCTGCAACTTAGAAAAGATCCATTTAATTTTTAATACAGAAGTCCTCATAACTACTTGCTCCAATCACCTCCCGGTACTAGCTGAAATACAATATCTCTTCTTTTCCTACCCTTCTAAGATATCTGATTCCGAAAAATCACTTGGATGGAACAACTAAATCGACAGAATATGTCGACAATCTGGAGTCCACTTCGAGCCCAAATTTTGATAAGAAAACAATAGACGAAGTTAATGATTTTTTGACAACTAAGATAAAAACCATGTAATGTAAATTAGTTCTGTTCAATTACTTATGTGACACGTTTCTAAAACCGAAAAAACTTTACTACGATAGAGACTGTGCTCGTTTATCTAGGAGAATAAGACAAAACAACAACAGTGAAAAAACAAGCTTCTTTACACAAACTCGAAAAAATATTTCATATTGAGAAAGGAATACAAAGAGCTGTTAAAAAAGAAACGATCTGAGTTCGAAACAACATAAATACTTCAGAAAGCTCAAGGAATTCATCCGAATTATGGAAAACCGTTAATAAATTTAGAAAACGTACAATAAAAAGAAATCTAGTAAGTACTCGAGAAGGGGAGAAATTCTTTGAAAGCTAATATCCAAAGAAAGACAGACCTAATATTCATTTTGTGAATGCAAGACACCCCTCCCTCGAATCTGAAATTACTGAAAAAGAAGTCCTCATCAGCTTGAGAAAGTGTAAAAAACAAAGCTCCAGGCCCCGGAGGGACCCCAAGTCAGTTCTATAAAATCTTTCTTAGTAAATTTCTCGTATACTTGAATGCATTGTTTGATAAAATCTCGGAAGAAGAAATAGTCCATAATCTCTGAACTAAATCTAAACTTATTATGATTTCTATTAAACTACATATCCATTTCCCTCACAAACTCACTTTCCAAAATCTTCACCTATATCCTCAATGATAGATTAACAACCTGGGCGGAAAACTCAAAAAATATTGCTGAATTTCAAGCAGGGTTCCACATGGGTTGTAGCTGCGTGGAAGACATTTTTACCCTAAACTCCGCCAAACAAATTCACCTGTAAGAAACAAGAAAAAAAGTATTGGGAATCGAAGTCATGGCGCTGCGATCGCAAGATGACGGAGGCAGACGGGACGTTTCGAATATCAATATAGTGTTATGTGTGAACAAAACCTTTATTAATTTGAAAAATGAAGCTCTCCCATTGTGAAATTTGTGATTTCGCTAATTCTTCGCCCACGAAGAGAAATTTTATCGGAGGCGAACGTGTTTTAAACGCTGGATATATTATTTATTGTGGGAAAAAGTCGATGACCGATTTGTTTGCTCTTGTAGCATATTGTATGCAAACCTCGGGTTTAAAAAGCAATCCTCACGAAATAAAAGGTGAAATTCCTTTGAATGGAAAAATATTGAAAATGGAATGCAATTGCAAAGCTCGTATAAGTAAACAATGCAAGCACATCGTTGCAGTTTTGATTTATAGTAGCAGGTAAGTTCCTTATTTCAATACGACGCGGGTTTGTTTACGTACATATTATAATATAAGTGATTTTGAATTATTATTTCTTTTGTCTTAAGAGTATGCATTTCAAGATTTGATTGCTAATTAGAAGTTATATAACTAATGGATTAAAATTAAATCGTAAATAAATCTTTCAAAATTCGTGGTTAGCTGTCACGTAAAAAGATAAGATTTCTTACATGCACATTGCAAATTGCTTTTTAATGAACAACCCGATAAAAAGGCTGGCATGAAAAAGCATAGAAAATTTGTAATAATTAAAAGTACCGTTTCTGTCCTTTATTCTTGAATCCTTGATTAGGTAGAAAAACTAATAAAATTCCAATCCCTTTCAAAGCAGATCGGTGCTTCCACACGTAACCTCAAATAAATGATAATTACAATTTTCGTTTAAAGCATTAGAAGGCGTTTCGAAGGCCCAAAATGTTCAAAATATAGTAGGATTGTGTTGAAAAATATCACTTTTTTCAAATTTTATCAATCACAGAAATATAAAGTAATGATAAACTTTTTTTAACAATATTGTTCACCATCGCTATCTGTGTGGAAATCAATCCTGTCAGCGTGGAATGACGAAGAAAATTTTCTAATACTTTTCAATGCAAGCCTTCTTACCGGTAGGGGACATACATGTCTTCAAATTAACTTTAAAAATATGTAAGAAACTAATTCTTAACTTTGCAAGTCGTCCTTTTGAAACTGAAGGAACAAACTTGCAAATAAGGAGGGACTTTTTCCCATTTTTAAGTATATTTTCCATGCTTTTCTTCTACCCACTTTCTCTGAAATTCCTATTTTTAAAGAAATATCCACAAAATGTTCTCCTTCTGAAGGAAAGTTGTGAAATCTTACAAAAGGATTTTGTCGGGCTATACTATTACAGCCGAAAACAGAGTAAGAAGCCTTACTTTTATTAGCTCTTGATTCAAAACGCATTGTACTTTCAATATTCATTCTGAAAAACACTAGAAATACGCGGAATAAGTAAAAAAAATCAGATTATTTTCAATTATATGTCTTATCCGGGTATCTCTAACATGTTTACTATAGTAGGTCACCCGTCGAGACAACTTCGAAATTTCATCATCAAGGGGCGTATTCGACCTGAGCGGTTCCTAATATGCATGCTTTGTAGATTTCAAAAAAGCCTTTTACTCAGTAAATCACATCATTTTGTGGCATAAATTATGCCAAATTGGTTCAAGTGTTAAGCTAATCAGGATTCACATCAGTAGAGCAAGTAATGCCGTCCGTGCAGAAGATGGACTTTCCAAACAAATTGAGTTCAAAATTTATGTATTACCAGGCGAAATTTTAAGCCCGCTATTATTTATACTTCTCTTAAATGACGCAGAACAGTATTTTATGTCTCAAGGAGCGAGAGGCATCTCTATATCGTACGAAATAGAACTTATTTTACTAGCGTACGCCAACGATCTCGTGAGACTCGCCCGCAGACTTGCGAAGGAGACTGATGTTACTTGAAGAATACTGTGAAGAAAATTTCTGAAAAGAGAATAAAAACGACACAAAAATTATGATTTTCCAAAATAGGAGGAGGCAGTAACATAAATTTTACTTCGCGAACCACACGTGGGAGACGGAGGAGTACGAATACCTTGGAACCCCATTCTCCTCATCGGGCGCGTTCTTAAGGGCCTTATTTCGATAGTTTTCTCTGAGCGCTCTATTCTATACACTCGAAGAATGGGGGATGAAATACTTAAGTGACATCGAAAAAGTGCAGAGTCTATAATACAAAAGGAAACTTGGCCTTTCCCCGTCCAACACAAATTACGCACTGAGGATGATAATCGGGAGTTAGCCCCTCGCCTGTTAGACTTTTCATGCTGTTCTAAATCTCTTACAATTAGATATAATTTTTAAAATGCCAGATGGAAGGCTGCCTAAGATATATTTTAATGAACTTCAAAAACTAGCAGCAACCAACAGCTCGAACCAAAAAACCAACTGGTACCTTCAACTCTGAGATTTTTTTCCATGAGATTGGATTGCGGAATCTTCTCGGGAATATTGTCCTCCTAGCTTCACAAAAAAAATCAAAATCAAATACTTCAGCTGTTATAAAACCGGTGCAAAGATCGAGAGCTTGATCGGCTGAGGCTCACCTCAAACTTAGATATACAACCCTACAACGTAAAAGAGGACATGTATGATTTTTTGTCCGACCCCCCTTGAAAACGCGCCATTGCATGCTCGTGAAGCAGGTGTAATGTGGCCGCTTCCAGCCCAGTGACGTTCGCACATGCGCACTCTGCCATCGGGCCAACATGAAACTTTACGCCCGCTACATATACACTGCACCCCGCAAGTGAGAATATGGAGGAATTTTGAAAAAATTGTATTACTAGACCCGACAGTTTCCCTTCTGCAAAGTACGCTATTTATTCCTTTCACCTATAATCTAAAATTGTCAAGTACACCAAACATCCTCATCTGCTTCACATGCTGGCTTTCAAGGAGGAGGACAAAAAGTATGGTGTGTATCAAGAGCGTCAAGCTATTTTGCCTCGAGTGACTGCCGCCCTCGCTTCGCTCGGGCAGCAAATTCACACTCGTAAAAATAGCCTTCTTTACGCCCTCGATACACAATATACTACTCTGGCAAAATTCCCAGCATATAAACACAATATGATTCCAATTGCTATCTATTGTTAAACTTATCGGATGTCCTCAAGATCAAGGAATCTTACCTCCATACTGTAAATGCTTTTCGACTGCGTGACTTATGTATTATCTAGATTTAAGTATTTCTCCCATTATGCTCAAGTATATATAATACTACAATTTGTTAAAGCTGCACTTAGCAAAGTAATGAAATTCATTTGAATAAGTTGAATTTAATTAATCAAATTGACTTAAAGTTTGAAAATGGGCACTTGTAAGGCACGCCTTGATGAGTACTTATGATTTTTTTCAAATTCCTAATACAATTTTTTTACACTGGCGGAGGATTTCAAATGCGAGGTATTGCAAGATGAGGGTTATTTCTCCTGTTTTTTTCTACTAACTTTTTGTTTCGGTGAAGACACATAATTTTTAACGAAAATAAAACTGATATCATTTTTCAGCTATGATATTAATGAACTCAAAATTTTGACACAAAAAAAGACAAAAGTTTTACTCAAAATTCTCCGACTTTTTTTCGCCAAGTACTAAAGTTTCGAAGTCAGGCGTCAGCACTATTTGTCCCGACTTTACTCGGGTTCTAGTCAGACTCTGGTTGTTACATACAAAAAATTTATTTAATTTCTCTAACGCATGTATGAATATATTTTCATAAAACATATTATTACTAACTTTTAATACTGTACATACTTACTATTAGAGTGTTAAATAATTTGAATTAACTAGACGATTAGTTTGCAATAATTTTTTGTCTGTTAAATCCTGACTAGCACACTAATAATTGAAAAATAATAATAAAAATGATAATAAACAACTATAAATTCACCTCATTCAATAATTTAATATTAAAGTCATAACCATTATTTTTTGCATCAAAATTGGTAAAATTTAAAAATATTGTAACAGTATATGTATGTAAGTGTATATCTCGCAATATAAATACATACACTCAACTATTGAGATAAGTACGGTTTCGTGCATTGCCTTCAGCATATCTCAGGGAAATCCAAGAGTAAACAGACAGTGGCGTGTAAACCATGTACTAGTATTACGCAATATACGCGCGTGAGTACCCACGCACTGCTCCTTTATCCCTACGATGCTGGTGTTTCACGCATCGTTGAGCAGTCAGTGAGCACCACCTCCCTTGCTCCGCATATCACAGCATTCGACAGCCACACGATGCCAGCAGTTCTAGGAATAGCATATGTTGAGGGTGCTTATCTCAAGAGATGAGTGTAATTATTTTTTCGATAAATTTAAAGCTTTCGCGGGTTTCAATCGTGTGCAAAACTACGAATCTTGCCGACGTTTCGTGAGCATTGCAGTTCACTTCTTCAGGGCTGACCTGAAACTGAAGTTTCAGGTTATGTTGTTCTTATATAGATTCTCTACGA
>JAABKJ010010080.1:0-11052 GCA_011634705.1 Andricus grossulariae
TCATTTGGACGTAAGTTTACAATGAAAAATTGAGGACTAGCTTGGTCACGTGACCCACTCGTCACATGGCCTTAACTTTAAAAAAAACAATGAGACAATTAGACGGTATTTCAAAATAAAATTGAAGAATTTCAAAGCAGTAGCCTTAAAAATTTGAAATAGCCAGTTTTATTGTTGGCGTACTATAAAATGCAACATTTGTCTTCGTACTGATCAGAAAGAGTGTAAATATATGCGAATTATATTCGTGGCATACTCACTGGCGGTAACATTTCCTGTCCTGAGAATGCTGTTGGTGTAACCTCTTGGTCCGAATCAGATGATTCGGAGGATTCAGAAACTACAGATCTTGTTGGCGTATCGAAGACGAGAAGAGGAATTATCTCGGAATTTGGAAGTTGTGATACTTGTGTTGTATACACACGGAACTGAGTCATGAAGGTACTGAGTGCCCAGCGACGAAGGTTGGGATGTACGTCTTCTGCTACAGCTGTCTGTAAGGTGGAAAAAATATTAAATTGAGGTTTTAAGTATTAATGAATTAAGGAAAAAACGTTCGTTACAAAGAAGATGCAAAAATTTATACTTAATTTTTCATGTTTAAAAGACGGTATTGCTGAAAATCATTTGCTTCCTCATAGAGGCAGTTTTGCAATGACGCAAATTTTAAATGGTCTTTTTCCAAAATTTTTAGATATAATTCCACTACAGGAACTCGAATATTAAAAATTAAAAAATGACCTTGTATAGGCAGGGTATGGTGACTTTTTACCTTCCATAACGATTACCTTTTCCTAACAAAAAATTTATGAGCATATTTTTTCGCATTTTTACAGTAGTATTGTTGGCCCACTATGAATGCAACACTTGCCTTAGTACTGATCAGAAGAAGTACAAGTATATGCGAATTATTTTTATGGAATACTTACGTAACTACATTTGATGTATTTGTTCGCGCGTTCAAGATGCAAAGATTTGCCTATTAACGAAGATTTCATAAGGGTACGAACTTAAATTACTTAAAAGCTCAAGAGAGAGGGGGGGGGGGGATTGTCACGATTTTTTGCGGGACTACTATTTGGTTGAAAACTTAACAATTTTGTTAAAAAATCTTCCTTTTTGGTTGAAACTTCAACTGTTTTGTTAAAAATTCGAATATTTTTGTAGAAAATATACTTCTTCGTCAAAATTCATATTTTGGTGTTGAAAAGATAACTGAAACCTTTTTTGGATGAAAATTTAACTATTTTTACTAAAATTTGTCTTTTTGATTCAAAAATTAATTTGTTTTAGTAGAAATATCATCCTTCTTGGATAAAAATGCAACCGTTTGGCTGAAAATTATTCTTCTTCGCTTAAGAATTGGACTATTTTGTTTGAAAATTTTGGTAGAACCACTTTGTTCAAAAATCAATTTTTTTGTTTTGAAGATTCATATTTTTAGTTAAAAATTAATATCTTTGGTTGAAAGTTTAACTATTTCGTTAAAAATGGATCTTTTTTCATTGAAAATTCAACTACGTGGGTAAAAGTTAAACTTCTTTTTTGAAAATTTATTTTCATGAAAAAAGGTTGATCTCTTTGGTTAGAGATTTAATTATTTTGTTGAAAATTAAAGTACTTTGTTGCATACGCATTTTTTATTATATAAAAGTAACTTTTTGTTTTTGTTTCAAATAAATAAATTTGACAATTTTAAATTTGTATCTGAAATATTGTTTTATTCCGTTTATAAAAGATCCTATGTTAACAGTATTATAAGACTAAAATGCACTAGATGTACAACGTAATGGGACGAGGGCTAATCTTCTACATTTCTGTTAAAGTTTCTGTGCATTTTCTTGTCAAGGAGCTGTTGGCGGAATTTTTCAACCTCTGCTTTCTTTACTTGGGCTTTTAGAAATGAGGCATCTAGATGGAGTAATGTACTTTTCCTCACTCCTGATCGTAAATTCAGGCCGAGGGTCTCAGCCGCCTGCTCCACGGCTTTGTAAAGGAAGGCTCCTTTGCCAATCATCTCGTGTTTCCTGATCTTGCGAACTGCGGACCCGTCATCACACACTCAACAAGTGCTATCTGACGCTAGAAGTCTAGAGCGGAGGGAGAAGTAGGTCTGAGAAGATGAACAGTTTTTCTCTGACCCATCTCGACTTTTCCAAGACCCTCCAGTTACTGACGACACCCACCGAAACCAGAGAAGGTCGAGGCATTTTAAAGAGAAGACTACGAAGTCCAGCACCCACTGAATGAAAAACCAAAGAACGTAACAACTTCAAGGAGCAGTGCAGTGCCCTCATAAGACCTGAGGAGGAATGCCCACCTATCACTACCAAAGAGGTGAAATAAGTATTAAGAGGAATGAAGAACTATTTCGGTCCAGAATTAGATGGTATCAGGAGCTTCTGGTGGAAAAAATTTCCTCCAACCCACCAGCATCTGGTCCACATTTTCATCTCATATCTAAAGTCGGAAGAGCCTATTCCGGAGTGGTTGATAGAAGGACACACGGTGCTCCTCCGGAAGATGGGCAACTTGTCTGACCCTAACAATTACAGGCCAATAACTTGTCTGAACATACTGTATAAGATCTTCACAGCTATTCTAAATGATAGGATTGTTCGGACAATCGGACCTGTGTGGCGAAAGATGTACGAATAACGCGGCTCAAAGAAAGGCGTGGCAGGTTGTGTCGGGAGAACCAGCTCATCGATAGATGTGTCTGCAAAGACGCAGCATCCTACCAGCGCTGCCTATCAATTGCCTGGATGGACTACCGGAACGCTTTCAATTCAAACTCCCATAGACTTATCATCTTTCTGTTGGAAAGGCCTTAGAGGTTCACCCACACATAGTGAGGTGCAAGAGAGATTGATGCCCCTTTGGAAAATCTGATTTATTATCTGATCTGGAAAACATCGTGTAATAACTAACAACGTCACCTTTCAGAGAGGCTTCTTTCAGGGCGACACTATAAGCCCTCTTCTCTTTTGCCCCACATTATTGCCATTATCTCTCGCACATCGCAATTCCCAAGGGCAAACTCGGATATCGAAAGCATAAGTGTCATTCATGTATTTTACATGAATTATCTCAAGATCTATGCTAGAAACGCAGAGCAACTAAATTTAGCTCTAAGGATTGTAAAGGAGTACACTCGGGAGATTGTAATGGAGTTTAGGTTAGAAGAATGCGCTAATGTTCATTTGAAGCGAGGACAACTTACTGGCATCTCCGAAGATCCTGAGCTCGTCGACAAGAAGCACTATACGACACTGGCACTGAAGAGACCTATGTATACATGGGCGTGCCACAGAGCCGCATTTAGGACGTAACATATATAAAGAATGCTCTCCGATACAGATAGGAACGTCTTATTCGACTGATTCGGTACATATCTACAACGAACATGCTTGCCGTACCGGTAGTACTCCATTCATTTGGAGTGGTTCTATGTGCGAAGGACGAGCTCAGATCCCTCGAAATCGGGTCACGAAAGGTTATGCACATGAACAAAAGCTTGCACCTTAAGTCGTCCGTTTCCTGACTTTACATCTTACGCCGTCAAGGTGGTGGCGGAATACTGAATCTTGAATGTCTTCACAACAGGATTTTTCTGGTAACAGCACATATAGTCGCAAATGGACGAGTCACTCTTCTTAAAATGGCCAGGAAACACGAAGAAGCGGGAAAAGGAACGTTTCTGTACAAAGCAGAGGAGGAGGCTGCAGAAACACTTGGCCTTGACTTCAATAGCAGGGGTGAGTAAAATGCATCAAACATTATACACCTTGAGTATTCACTCCTGAAGGCCCGGATGAAGAAAGCACAGGAGAATAAGTTCCACGAATACCTTCTCGACAAGAGGATGCATGGCAACTTCCACAGAAATATGAAGGATGTGTCGATGTCGTTTGAGCTAACGTTTGCTTTCCTCAAATCACCCGGATTGAAGTCGGGCACGGAGGGTTTAATTTTAGCGCGTCAAGACGGTATACTGTAAATTCCACTTTAGCATACCGTCGCCATATTGTCAGCCATCAGCCATGACATTCCCGATGGTAGCTGCAGAGCGTTTCATGCACACCCCGAGCACCAAGGATACTAATCCAGGCGCCCTGTCTATTTTGGGGAAATAAATGTTACCTGAAATTTGACTTCGGATTCTTGTAGTGCTAGCATATAGAACAAAAGCCTATATGTTTGCGACCATGACGTCAGAAGCACTGGGTGTGTAAACAATGGTCAAAGATTGAAAAAACATGTTTTTTCTTTATTGCAACTAATCTATATGTCTGTCAGGAAAAAAGTGTAATTGGAAAATGTAGTTCTGAAAAATATCTACAAAATGTTGTATCGTACATCAAGATTTGTTCATTTGTTTACTTGGAAAATTTTGAAACCGCCCGAAAGTGCCTTTTTTTAAATATGAAATTATTTTTGCAATAATTAATTAACGAAGTTCAAACTTTCAGAAAATATGTCCCTTATCACCCTTAAGAAGTGTGCCAAATTTCAGCCCAAAATAATAATTAGTTATCATAACAACTCATTTGTTATTAAAAAATGGACTATTTTTCAACGGAATTTCTACAGATTTGGCCGATAGCATCTCAACAAGAAGTGAGTTATTGTCCTCTACGGGAATTGTGCTATCAAGTACACTTAGCGGCGAAACGATTTTTTATTATTAAATTCATTCGATAAGTGCCATTTTTCAACACATTTTCAAAGAAAAAAAATTGTTGTAGTTGCAGAAGGGGGTGGGGGGGAGATAATTTTTTCTTCTTAAAAAATTACAGCTACTGCAATTTTCAACCTACAGAGCTGAAATTTACATCAAATACAGAATGAGAACTGCCCTATTTGTTATTAAATTTTCAAGGCAATGCATTATTATTTTTTTGTTGATTATGGTGACTGATTATGGGAGAAGGATTGACCCCGTCTGTGGCGGTGAAGTGGGAGAAGTCGCTGTCGCGTACGTATGGTTATTAGACAATATTTTTTTTTTAAATTTACATTTTTTTTCTAAAGTAATTTTTCAGATGTAAATCTTTAAAAGAATAAGATATATATTATAGTCAATCCAATAAATAATATATTAATGGTAAAATTAGGTAAGACAAATAAAATAGTTTTAAACAAGGTATTAGATATAATTTTTTCGAGAAGCAACCAACAGATTTGTAACCAGCACGGAAAGCTAGTCCAAATAAAAAAAAAAGACACCTAGGTACACCAATTTGTTGCTGAGATATTAAAACTGTTTGCAATTTGAACACGTGAATTCAATTCCGGCGCGAGCTTCTGGCATGCCAGAGCACTTCCCCAACTCCTTCTTTTCCTCTTCTGTGAACTTCTCCGTGAATCAGGCACGATTATAAACAATACATTTAGAATGCATATCCTCGTGAATTTCATAACAATTAGTAGAACTTATTTTCTATATTTCATACATAATTGAGCTTTACAAAACTAAAATTGACGTAGTTATTTCATTTGTTATAAGAAGAAAACTTAACATCTTTTGTAAGAAATTTTGATGCAATTTCATGATTAAAAATCGATTTGCTGAAAATAGTACTTGATAGCACAACTCCTGTAGAGGATAATAACCCACTTTTTGTTGACATCCTATCGGCCAAATATGTCGAAATTCCGTTGAAAAATAGTCAATTTTTTAATAACAAATGAGTTGTTATGAAAACTAATTATTATTTTGGGTTGAAGTTTGGCACACTTCTTAAGGGTGATAAGGGACACATTTTCTGAAAGTTTGAACCTTGTTAATTAATTATTGCAATAATAATTGCATATTAAACAAAGAGACGTCATTTTGTAGATGTTTGTAAGACCTACATTTTTCAATTACACTTTTTTCCTGCCAAACATATAGGTTAGTTGCAATAAACAAAAAACATGTTTTTGCAATCTTTGACCATTGTTTAGACACACAGTGCTTCCGACGCCGTGGTCACAAACATATAGGCTTTTGTTCTACATGCTAGCACTACAAGAATCCGAAGTCAAATTTCAGGTAGCATTTATGTCTCCAAATGAGCCTTTTTTGGCCAGGACGCCTGGACTATACATACTATCTTAGTTGTCCAACTCATGCGAGAACGACGTATATCCAAAGCCACAATGCGGCACTAAGCGCTTTATTCTCATCTCTGTCACTCTTATGGCATTAGTCCTGATACCGCTCCGCCAAGCGCTCCTAGAGAAATAGAGTCAGTGGTCGAAAATGAGAAGTGCCGAATATACTGGAACTACATATTCTCGACAATTGTTTCTGTTGCGCACTTGAAGCTTGACATAGTTCTCCTTGACTTAAAACAACGAACCATCTCCGTTACATGTAATTTTCGGCACCAGCCGACAAAATCATTACAGCCAAGGAGAATGAAAAGGAAGAGAGGTATAAAGACCTTATAAGGGAGTTGGGATGGTTGTACCTAGAATATTCTGTTAAGCCTAGCCGTCTTGATCATTGGTGCTATTGGAGGTACCAAGCTTTCACTGGTTAATATTCTGAAAAGCATCCCAGCGTGTCAACGAAATTCTAAGTTACTTGGGAAGAAAATGCAGAAAGCGTATTTGGGTCGCTCCGTGTCCTCAGGGTAAACGAGACTTTTGCCGGATCGTCGCATTGAGTCCATGACAACCTGTAACCACCTGTGTCATGGTCATGAGGCGTGGTTACAACTGAAACGCTACCACGATTTCGCCAGGAGCGGGTGCAATTGTCTAGAATGACACCCGCTCCGGGTGAAATCCCGTGGTTGTCCTTCTGACAAACTTTTAACTATATATATATCAGTGATACCGACTGTATTCACTTTACTCCTATCCTTTTCTTGACAAGCCCAGGTCTCTGTACCATACAACAGTACATCACGGTAGGCGCAAGCACAGAATTCTATATTACAATTTTAGCTTTATTCGTCACATTTTCACTTAAATTAATGGCTCCACTGCCTATAGAATATTTTTAGTCTCGTTTACGCGTCTGGATATAGGTTCATCTATATTTTCGTCACCAGTAAATTAACTTTTAAGATACAAGAAATCATCAATTTCTTCATTCATCTCTTCGTCCAAGATTGCATTTTCGTATTACCATGTTTGCAATGGTCAAATTGGAACATTGGATTGAAAACAGGTTAATAGCAATTTTATATTTAATGTATGACATTTATGATTCACAGACTGGTGAACTACCTACGGCTTAGTTAAACATTTTAATAAACAGAGGTGAATATTACACATTGTGCCAACCATAGCCTCAGTGAAACTTATGTTGGCATTCTCACATAACTTTAAATTATAAAATCAACCTCGTTTATACTCTAAACAAAACAATATACCTACCACAAAACGTTGAATTACTCCGAGGAGTCCCACTTGACCACCCACAACCAGATGGCGCAGAACATTGCACACCTCCGTTCCTAGATTTCCCAACACTGATATTGCCTCTTGTCCGAAAGTCGCATCGTCCAGGTCTGAAAATTAAACAAAAAAGTTGAAATCATTTTTTCAATCTACTAAAAAAAATAGTCTTACATTAGAATGTTCGTAAAACTTTAACTGACCTTCACTGAACAGCCGCTTTAACAGACCCGTAAAGTGACGGCGGAAGAGTCCTTCGATAGTTCTAACAACATCAACCCAGGCGATGCTTCTATTGCTCGCATCCTTCTCCCCAGGAAGGATGTTCTCCGAATGCGGCCTAAGACAATTGAGAAGTCCATCGACAAATAGATCCTGAAGATCTGTTGACGGTGCAGCTTGAGGGAATGAGTGCTGCACAAGCTCACGAAAAGGTCTACGGAGACTGGATATCGCCCCATAATGACCAAATCTTAGACCGACGAATCCTTCCAGTGTCACGTTTTGTGCCTGGAATTTGAAAACAGACCTTATTGAAATCTGGTATCTATCAAATTGTATAACTGAATTAGGGAGACTACATGTGATTTGCAATTTTTAATTTAATAACTGTTACTCACAAAAAGAACAGAAAGATCAACAAGGAAATTTCCTTCCCAACCAAATACGTGAGTCGATAAAGAGTTGGTGCCTTCCTCTCGGGTTTCCAACAACTCTGCTAAAGTTATACTCGATGTACTCGCTCTGTAAATAACTCAATTCCAGTATGAAAAATCATTAACTTATTAAATTGTTATTGCAATTCTAAATCTCGATACTTACGGTACATCTCCAGAATATCTCACGTCTACTTTTCCCTTGGAAAGCGTTCTCACTAAATTTCTCAGACTATGTGCCAACCCTGCTCCTGGAAAAAATTCATCCCAAAATAAGGTTTCTTAAAAATCAAAACCATGAATGAATAGAAAGCAAAGTATAATTCTTACGGTGTGGTCTAAAGCGTCTGTTTCCAAGACCATCGCGCAAGTCACCTAGATAGCTATCTCCATCAACAATCCAAGGCGTGGATGATGCATTAGTTGTTGAATTGGCAGCACTACTGGAAGCGGAAGCCTGCGGTCCTGCTTGATTTCGAGAAGTGGTGCTCTGACGCGAAGCGTTTGCACTAGTTGTAGGGGTTCTTCGAAGATGGTGGGAATTACAAGGCAGGAACGGATCAGCGCAGAGACCTTGACCCAATCCGACTCCATGGGAATGGAAAACGTGAGGACGGGATGTGCTGCGAGTTTGCGTCGATGTGGTTGGATGTGTACCTACGTTATTTCTACCAAGTAAAGAGTGCGTTAAAATTAATGACAAACATTCAAACGTTAAAAAGAAAAAGAAGGAAGATATATTACCTTGCTTGAGTGCTTTGGCCCGAGTTTTGGCCGTTGCTGTCAATAGTGACTCCGATTGTCTGCTGACTAATCGTTACAGTCGCCGCATTCGAAGACTGATTGGAAGTCATGCCAACTGGGTCTTGCACTATGTGGCCAGCTACGGCATGCATCAAATTCCGGATGAAATCTGTCGGTGGAGCTGCGCCCCAAGGAAACATTCCGCTGGCACCTCTACCCATGTTACCTCCTAGGAATGGAATTAATGCACGTTTAAGTTACAAATGTAATTTAAATTTCAGGTACTGGTAACTGAAAGTAATTCTCAAGCAATTGTACCTTAAAATTCACTTATGAAAATGCTTTTTATCCCATTTTGTAAATGATATACTAGTACTTTTAATTTACTTTCATAAACAATTGGTGCAGTTGTTATGATAGTAAAATCCACAGATTATTATATTTTTTTAAGGGGTTCTTATTATTGAAACTAGGCTGGTTCATTTAAGTCTCGTAGCACTGTGGTATAACTATTGTACCATGCCTTTATTTTAAAACCCCCCAGTGAAACAGAGGCCTACTCACGAGTCCTCCTCACTGCTAAAGTATCATTTAAGTCCTTTAGCATTATTAAGTATACTATCGGACGACTCCACTTTACTGCGTATGGACCTGTGAAAAATTTTTCTATACTAAGGTGGGCTTACAATCACGTTATGAAGTTAATCAAATCCAGTGATAACCCGCGGCTGCATCCGACTTTATTATAAGTACTCGTATTTGCCTGGACGTTTGGACAGGGGAGACGAAAACTGCAGAAAACCATCTTCCCGAGTTCAGCCGGTTTTCCGACCGTCGAGTTTGAAAGTAGCCATTCGATGGACCAGACCATCGAGCGTACACAATCCTCCTCGGCGTCAAATCTCCCGCTCGACATTAGTTAAACGCAGCGAATACACAACTGGGTCGTACCTCACAGACGGTCACCCATCCGAGTGCTAGCCTCGCTCGAAATGGCTTAACATCCGCGACTCTTCCCGAGTCGAGATTCACCGCGCAGCTAATGCCGTCGGTTCTCCACAGATATCTAAAACTAAATTCATAGAATAATTCAGATAGAATACAAAATCTGGAACTAACTTCATAATTCACCTACAAAGTCAAAAAACTTGATCAAAGGGAAATCCAAGGTGAATTAGACCATTGTTGAAACTGAAATTAATTATTAGAGTGGAAACTAAGATGAACATACTTTGAAACTACCATGTTGTAATTTTAATGCACACTGTGAATTAAATTTAATGTACGCAGGGCTCGGAACTGCTTAAGCTTCAAAAAATATTAAAATAGTAACCATACTTTTCTCAAAAAAGTAACCGTAAAGTAACAATAATTTCGCAAAAATGTAACCAAAAAGAAAGATTTTCTACCAAAAAAGATGAATCCACATTATGAATCCACAACAAGAAAATAAATGTTTAAGAAAGTAGTTCAGCTTTTAACAAAATGGTTGACTTTTTCTGACTAAAAAAAATTAATTCTTAACGAAAAATGTAATAGTTGATATAATAACCAAAAAAGATTTTAATTTAATATAAAGAAACAGTAGCATTTATTACAACAAAAAAAACATTTTTCGAAAAAATAGGTTCTTTTTAAACCAGACTGTTGAGTTTTTAAGCCAAAAGGACCAATTTTTACCAAACAGTTAAATTTTCAACCAGTAAATATGGATTTTTAACAAAAAAGTTATGTTTCAATCAAATAATTGAGTTTTCTACCAAAAGAGGGGAAATTTCAACCCAAAAAACGAATCAACATCGTTGAGCGAAAGCTCGTGTTTTAATAAACATTTTAATAATGACTAGTAGATCAAAAACCATCATTCCACCGACAAACTAAATTAAACTAACGCTAGTCAACAAAACGAACATCTTTTCAATAAAGAAGATAAATTCTCAATGAAAAATATAATACATAGTTCGATATTTGAAAAAAAAAAGATTTACATTTTAAATAAAGAACTAGCAACTTTTATCAGGATCCATAATAATCCAATTGATAGTCCTTTTTATACATTTTACATACGAGCTAATTATTATTTGAGAGGCTGATAACAAAAGCGGACTAAATAACGAAGAGTCGGAGCAAAAGCGGGTTGATTATTTCTCCGCGCAAGAACGAATTAGGCCACGCGCTACGAGCAAAAACGAGTTAAAGATTTAACTCGTTTTTGCCCGTAGCGCGCCGTCTAACCCATTTTTGCCCGCACTCATAT
>JAABKJ010010081.1:0-11052 GCA_011634705.1 Andricus grossulariae
ACGAAGAACGAACTTAAGGCCCTTGATGTCACCACAAGTAAGATCATGCATATGCATAAAAGCTTGCATATCAATTCATCAGTTCTGCGATTATACATTTCACGCCGTCCGCGGACGCGGCCTTCTGAATCTCGAGTGTCTTCATAACCCAATTGTTTTAAGTACTGCTTACACCGTTGTAAATGGAAAAGATCGTCTCCTAAAAATGGTCAGGAATCACGAGATTATTGACAAAGTAGCGTTTCTTTATAAAGCCGCGGAGCAGCGGAAAAAAGCAGAAGTTGAAAAATTCCATCAAGAGCTACTCGAAAATAAAATGCAAGGAAATTGTCACAGGAATGTAGAAAAACAGTCCTTGTTGAAGGAGCGAACTTTTGCTTTTCTCAGATCATCAGGTCTTAACCATTAAAGTTATTTCCTCTCCGTGATAACATAAAGAATGAAGGGGGTCGCTGAAGACCCCAGCAGAAATTTATTTATTGTAACAAGGATTTTTAATACTTTTGCACGAAATCTTTTTCGGATATACTTTTTTATATCCTTCATGAGAAAAAACTAGTTATTATATATATTTTTAACTTTAACATATGCAAAAAAAATATTTAACTAAAAACAAAACGGAAAAAATAACTCACGATTAAAAAAAGGCTGGGTATAAAAGACCCCAGGGATAACTTTAAGGGTTAATTGAGGTACAGAAGGTCTTATTTTTGCATCCCAGGACGGTGTAATTTCCCCCTTAGTACCTAGAACGCATACAATCTGGGTGTCCCGTCCATGCAGGAACAACATATATCTACAGACATAATGCGGCCCTAAGAGTGCTTTATTATCATCTTTGTCGCTCTTACGGTGTTGGCCGCGACCCTGCCCTGTCAAACGCTCCTAGGGAGATAGAGTCAATTGTCCAAAACGAGAAACGCCAAATCTTCTGGAACTACGATTTTCGGACAGCAGTCTCCGTTGCTCACTCGAGGCCTGACATTGTTTTCCAAGAGTTCGAGAAACAAACCATATTCGTGATCGAATTCTCGGCTCCGGCCAACTGCAACATCACTGCCAAGGAGAAGGAAAAGGAGGAGAAGTACCAATACCTTAAAAGGGAGTTGCAATGCCTGTACCCAAAATATTCGGTTAAAGTCATTGTCCTCGTGATCGGTGCTCTCAGAGGTGCGAAAATATCACTGGTTCGTAACCTTAAAGCTATTCCCGCGTGCCAAAAATATACCGAGGGACTTGCGAGATGGATGCAGAAGGCTGTCATCCTCGGGTCGCTTCGTGTCCTCAAGACACATGAGGGTATCGCCGGCCGGTCGTCATAATTACATCATGCCACCCATCTCGCGGTCGTGAGACGTGGCCATAAGTGTGATTTACCGCAGTTCGTCTGGGAGCCCATGTCATTTTTAGATAGCTGTTGCTCCCGGTGGGACCCTGCGGTGGTTGTTAACCTTTAGTTTTTAATTATATATATACGCGTGGACTGTCCACATACCGCGCGACATTGTCCATTCGCGGGTATTGTTTCCCTCTCACTCATGTCAGCTATCATGAACTCACCCTCTCTATATATGTCGATCAGAGATTAGAGCAGGGAGCAAAGCGATTAGGGCGATGATAGCTGTCAGAAAATGTAACCTAAAAGTACACATGAATAAACATTGCGTCAAACCCCTACAGTCCGCGGTTGGCAGCTCTGATCTCGAATTTAAAGTGTGGGCGGCGAATTCAAATTCAACCAATAGGTCAAAAGAGAATGTGGCTTCATTTTTCGAGGAGGTTAATAATACCCAAATTTTTTTGAAGTCACTAAAATAACCTGCATTATCTTAAGTCAGAAGTAGGTGCACACTAGGGTGGTCCAAAATGACGTATTTTCGAATTTTGACCATCCAATACTAGAAACTGAATCTTCATAGTGGAAAAACTCTTGTGTATTTTTTCAGATTTTTAAAATAATAATTGAGCGAGCGCATGGCGTTAAAAATTTTGGCTGATTTCAGCTAAGAAAATTCATTAGAGCTCATAAACTCGTCAATCGGCAAGCTGACTCTGCATTTGTACCTTTGCTATTTTCAGGGAATTATTGGTTAGTGGGCGGAGCAGTAAACCACTCACTTTCGACTCAGGTAGTGAGACCCAGATTTCCACCTTTGTATATTTTTCACCTGTTCTAGACTAATCCTTGGATTTCTTAGGAATCTAGATTTTATTGAAAATGTTTTCATTATTTAAAATTTTGAAGAAATAAGTAATACATTTATAAAAATAATGGAATAAATTGTACAAATTATAATAGTTTATAATCTTTTATATTTCACTAGTTATAATAAGTTTAATTTATGTACGTTTGATAAATTAACTGATTATTGATTGTTTAACTGAGTTCAATCATTTATTTTATAGTGATTCATAAAAAGTTGGGTAGCAATAACACAAGATTTTAAATTAGGAATTATTACTGAAAACGTTGACAAACTTAAATGAGTTACAGAGGAATGAATGATTGAATTTAGTTAAACAATTATAATAAGTTAATTAAATTTTACGTAAGCTCAATTCATTACAAATAGTGACATGTAAATACATAAAGTATTATCATTATTGAAAAGTATTTTATTCTTTGTACGAGTAGATTTTCAGCATTGTACAACGTTATACCCCATCGCATTATTTTCCCAGTAAGTATCCAATGTTCGAATTACTTATCTTACCTGCTAGCACTTTTAATCAGTAAGATCTAAACCTCCGAAATATGCAGTAATGCAGAACGTGCGCTCAGTATTAACGAAAAGTGAAAATTATTGGATTTATGGAATTTGGAATTCTTTGAAAAAATTATAATAATAGTGAAATTATTATGGCAAATACGCGCGATTATGTATGACTGATAGGATATCCATTAGCAGAATTTCGTGGACGTAAATTACCCTTGCATAAGGAAAATCTCTAACTGGTTTTTTTATCAGCATACAACTTTTTAAAAAATCTGATCGTGAAAGTGCTATATGTGTTATTAAAAAGCGCATGATGTTTTGGGATCGAACAACCATTCGTAGTACCATTCAGCTAATAAACTTGAGTCTTTACTTAAAAAGTGGAAAGCAATTAAAAAGTCTAATTATAGACGCGTGGAAGTACAGATAGCAAAAGAGTTGGAGTTCCAAGAAGAGCTCGCAGATTTGTTTGATATCTCGCTCCAGACTGCTCTTGAAGAAATTAATGACAGTGAAGATAAAGAGTTTTTAGGCTTACAACAAAGGAAAGGACGTGAAGGTTATTTGCTAGATGTTATCGATACAGCCTCTGAAAAAGATCAAAATCAATGTGAAAAAAATCAAAGTAAGTCTTTACATTTGGTCAATGTGTTTTCGTATAAAGTACCGGCGGAAATGATCTACACGCCCATTTTTTGAGCCGCTGTTAAAGTGACTCATTTTTTATAATACGGGCGTGACTTTTTTTCTCCTTACAATAGCACAAAAGCTAATCAAATTCTGCATCGAATAAGCTAAAGTTGACGGCAAAATGTCAGCGCAATAAAAAATATATTGCAAAAAAACCGCATATTTTTTGTAGAAAATTCATCGTTTTAGCATTGAAATTAAACTGTTTAATTGAAAATTAGTCTGGTTTGGTCAAGGATTCAACTATTTTGTTAAAAATAACTATTTTGTTGCAAATTTCACTATTTCGTTAAAAATTGAATTCACTTTTTGAAAATTCAACTTTTTGTATAGAAAATTCGTCGTTTTGGATTAAAAATTCAACAGTTTTTGGTTAAAGTTATATCTTTTTTTGATAAAAAATTCGACCATTTGGTTGAAAATTACACAATTCGGTTGTATTCTTTTGTTAAAAATTATTTTTTTGGTTGAAAATTCGTTAATATAATTGAAAATTCATCTCTGTAACTAAAATTGAACTATTTTGTTGAAGATTTTTTTTTACTTAAACATTCAACTAAATCGTTGTTTTTTGTTGTTGTTAAAAATTAACTTTTTTAATAAAAATTTAATTATTCCATTTTTTATTGAAAATGTATCCTTTTGTAGTTAAAAATAAACTATTACAGTTAGAGGTGTATCTTTTTAGTTTAAAATTCATCTTTATGGTTTAAAATTTAACTACTTGGTTCAAAGTTTAACTCTTTTGTTGAAAATTCGTCCCTTTCACTTGAAAGTTCAACTATTTGGTTGCAAATACAACTGTTTGGTTGATAATCAATAATCATTTTGCTTGTTTTTTGAAAACTTAACTAATTAGTTGAAACTTAATCTTTGAAGACCAAAAATTAAATTATTTTGTTGAAAACTTAAGTATTTTGTTACAAATTGCACTATTTTGTTAATAAGTCATATTTTTATTCGAAAATACAACTATTTTGTTCAAAATTTCACTATTTCGTATAAAATTGAATTCACTTATAGAAAATCCACCTTTTTCTATAGAAAATTCTTCCTTTCGTATTAAAAATTAAACTAGTTTCTAACAAATTCGTCTTTTTGGCTTGAAAATCGAACTATTTAGTTGAAAATTCAACTGTTCGGTTGAAGTTTAATCTTTTTTAAATAAAAAATTTGACCATTTAGTTAAAAATTCAACAATTCGGTTGTATTCTTTTGTAAAAAATTATTTTTTGGTTGAAGATTCATCAATATAATTGAAAATTCATATCTGTAACTGAAAATTTATCTATTTTGTTGAAAGTTCTATTTTTATCTTCAACATTCAACTATTCTAGTTGAAGATTCATAATTCTAATTGAAAATTCATCACTGTTTTTGCAAATTTTAATATTTTCTGAAAAATCCGTATTTTTTTCTGTTGTTAAAAATTAACTTTGTTAATGAAAATTCAATTATTTCATTTTTCATTGAAGATTTATCCTTTTTTAGTTAGAAATAAACTATTAAAGTTAGAGGTGTATCTTTTTAGTTGAAAATTCACCTTTTTGTTTTGAAATTTAACTACTTGGTTCAAAGTTTAACTCTATGTTGAAAATTCGTCTCTTTCACTTTAAAGTTCAACTATTTGGTTGCAAATACAACTTTTGGTTTATAATTAATAATCATTTTGCTTCTTTTTCGAAAACTTAACTAATTAGTTAAAACTTAATCTTTGAAGATCAAAAATTAAATTATTTTGTTGAAAACTTAATTATTATGTTACAAATTCAACTGTTTTGTTAAAAAGTCATATTTTTGTTCGAAAATTCAACTGCTTTGTTGAAAATTCCTCTTTTAATATTGAAAATTCATCTTTTTTGGACAAAAGTTCATTAGTTTTTTAGAAAAGTTCTTGTCAGAGAATCCAACGGTCTCCTAGAAAAATCGTGTTTTTTGCTTGACATTTTGCCTTCGACGTGGGCTTATTAGATGCAGAATGTTATTATCTTTCACGCTATTTCGAGAAAAACTATTGATGTTAATATTATAAAAATTAAGGCACTTTAGCAAGAGCTCAATAAATAGGCGCGCAGATCATTTCCGTCGGTAGTGTACGTTAAAAAACCGGTACTAATTTATATTATTTTTTAATTACAGTAAGTTCACAAAATAGCGATCTTCTTTCAAATTTGTCAAATTACGCCTGGTCAGATAATGAAGAAGAAGAAATCAAACCGTTTTTTGCCACTACAGAAAATGACGAGGAATCACCTATGCCAGGATGCTCAAAGCCACTCGATTCGCCGCGTGTGAAAAAAATTAAATTGTTGACTCCTGTCGTAACAGCCAGTTTAGACAGAGGGAAAACAAGCGACACAATGGCTGCGCGTATAATCGCTATTTTTACTCAAAGTTTTGAATTTTGTTTGGAAGACTTATGGTTCAGTCGTCAAACTATTAGAAGAGTAAGAGATGTGCAACGGCAAGAGCTCGCTGCCGAAATAAAAAGCAATTTTGTACCCACAACAAAACTTGTTATTCAGTGAGACGGCAAACGTCTGCCAAATCAACAAAATTTAAATCAATATGTTGATCGTCTTCCTGTAGTTGTATCCGGAGAAGGTGTCGATCAACTTTTAGAAATTCCAAAATTGGAAAATGGAACAGGTGAGGCATAAGCAAATGCAGTTATTGAGCTGCTGACAGAATAGAACATTCAAGATGACGTTTGCGGTTTATATTTTGACACTACATCATCCACCACAGAAGAATTAAATGGGGCCTGCGTTCTTATGGAAAGTAAGTTAAACAGAAAACTGTTGCATTTAGCTTGTCGCCGCCATGTATACGAGATAATATTAAAAGCAAGTTTCGAAGAGTGCATGGAACCTACCAGTGGACCAGATGTTTTGATATTTAAACGATTTAAATCTGAATGGGACAATATCAATCAAAATAATTTTCAATGCGGTGTGGATGATCCGTTAGTATCCCAAATAATAGAAGATGAAAAAGACAGTCTTCTTCGCTTTGCTTTGGAGAGATTTAGGCTGGAGGTAAAACTTTGAAATACTTTAACCATCTATTTTATCTATACAGGCTTAAAAGCTATGGATGATTGAGTAAACAATTTTGGAGGCTAATTACTATTTTATTATCTTACAGAAAAAAGCAGCTCCACGATGTGATTATCGCGAATTTCTGTAGTGAGTGGTAATTTTTCTCGGAGGACAATCGTTTGAAGGCTTTAAATTCAGAATTCCAGGAACCTATCATCATGCCAGACGGATGGCTAAAGCAATTTACGCATTAAAGATTTTTCTTTCCAGATCCTAGTTTCATATGAGTGCCAAAGAAATGGCGTGAATTCGAGAAATCAGCATTTTCATAGTAGTTATTTACACGAAATTTTGGTTAACATCGCACAAGCCACTAAATGCTTCAAATAATGACCTTGAATTTCTGAAAAGCATTATTAATTATGAAGCTGTAAGTTCAAAGATTTCGAAAGTTTGTTTGGAGAAATTCGAGCGACATCTCTGGTACTTAGGTGAGAAGCTTATTGGGTTGGCTTTTTTGGATGCGACTGTGTCCGTTCAATGTGAAAGAAAAATTTCGCAGGCTATAAAAAAATATGCCGGTGATAAGAAATCTGTAAAACGAAAGGAACTTACAGCGATTGACAAAAAAAAACATCAAGTCATTAACACTCGATTGCTTTGTCACAAAAAACACAATGTTGTTTTTCGAAAAATTAGATATCAGTGCTGATTTCTTGGATTCCGATCCACAAACATGGACTTCGAGAGACGATTATAATCGCGGATTGCGTCTCGTACGGAATTTTCCAGTGGTAAACGATAGAGCGTCATAAGTACGTATTTCGTGACTGAAACTTAATCTCTTCCGTTTCTTCTGTCACTAAAGAAAAGGTAAAGGATTATTCATTGATTTGAAAATGTAGAAATATTTGCAATCTGTATGATAAATTAAATTCTTCAAACTGTTAATCTATCTTCGTATTCATTTTTCAATCATTTTCTTTCTTTAAACAATTATTTTGTTGAAATTTTTTAATTTTTAAAACAATTGATGTTTGAAATTTCATTTATTAAACAATTCTCGTTTTTAAACAATTTATTTTTTTTTACTCAAGTTTTTGCTATTTAATTTCCTAAACAATTTTATTTTTTCAACGAATTTTATTTTTTAGAAAATTTCATTTTTAAACAGTTTTATTTGGTAAACAATTGTTTTAATTTGCCAAACATTTTATTTTTTCAACCAATTTTATTTTTTAGACAATTATATTTTTTAAACAGTTTTATTTTGTAAACAATTGTTCTAATTTGTAAAATTTTTTATTTTTTCATCATTTTTATTTTTTGTTTATAATTTTATTTTTTGTACAATTTAATTTTTTAAACAATTTCTTTTTTTTCAATATTTTATTTTTTATCATTTCATTTTTTCAATACTTGATAGATTACTATTCACTTACTTGAATAATAATTAAGAAAGTAATATTACTTGATGATAGAAGTAATTTAATTAAAAATTACATGAATATATATTTAAGATTTAATTTTTAATTGCAGGGTCCAAATATCTATGTCTTTTATTTTCCTCTCGGACATAATAAGATACTTGTATAACTTTGGGTATAAAAGTTTCATTGTATAGTTTAAAGTGCTCAAACGGATTAGGAAAGGTTTCCCGCCCATCATCCTGTAGCTATTTATGAACTTTCTTCGTCTTGTAGGGACGAATCACTTCTTTTTTTTTGCTAATTATCTTATTGGTATTGAACTTCAAAATGATCCATTTTTGAATGATCAATTATTGACTCTATGAAGAACAACTGTCGTAATTCTTAACTAAAAGAACCAACATTTATGGCCCAAAATGAGCTTCTGAAAATCATCATTTTCGGCCTTATTAGTCAAAAACCATCATTTTTGTAGATTACAAAATAGCACTTCTAATTAGTTTTTTAATAAACACATTTTTTGAAGCTTATTCTTATAGCCTTACTTTAAATGTCCCAAATTTCATTATTTTATTACAAAAATGTATAAGTTAAATTCAAACATGAAGAAAAATAAAGGTTTTTCTATGTTATGTCTATAAGAAATTGATTAACGATGCGCTCGCTCATTTTTTTTTATCTGAAAAAAATACGCAAGAGTTTTTACACTACGAAGATTCAGTTTCTAGTATTGGATGGTCAAAATGCGAAAATATGTATTTTGGATGACCCTAGTGCACACCCGGTCGATCATATTGAAATATAATATTTCTCAGGGTGACTACAAATGAAGATTAACGCAAGACAAACAAAAGCATGAAAATGATAAAAATCTAAATGTTTGTTTTTGTACCAGCAATCGCAATATGTGCGCAAGTGGTTTGTTTATGGATAGCTGAGTTTTGAATATACATATTGATTAAAAAAAGACTTATTATTTGAGACAATTTTTTTATTTCATTTAGGATAGCAAATTAATGAATGAAATTTAGCAGGAAACAATAAATGGGCAATACAATACACTCGGCTTTCGAAAATGATTGCTTCTTGTTAGGCCTTTTACAGTTCCTCTATACACTTCAAATTCCCGAAAACACGGAAACAACAATATAAATAGGCTCTTCTAAAACTGAAACAAACATATTATCTAATTTTTCTTTTAATTAGGCACCCCTAACATTCTTACCTTTAGTGAGGAATAGATATGCGAATTGTTTCAGAATTAAAAAAATATATATATTCAGAGGTAATTCAAAGGCAATTAAACTCTAAATGCTTATATTTAACTAAATCAACGTTATCTGTTAATTGTCTTTGTCACGCACTGATTGCGTTACAAAAATCTACCTGTTTCCGGCGAGCACATTCTCGCTGCGCTCGAAATTTGAGAGCGCCTAGGGAGCGCACGTTTTTGTTCCTCGCGCTCCGATATTTATTACTCGCATTCAGCTTGTTTTTGTAATTGCTTAATGAACTATGCAGAAATAAATTAAACTTTAGCAAAAATATCTCTTTTAAATACCAGATATTCGTAGGCGTAGGCCATAAACTTGCAAGCAACCTAAATTCTATAATTCTATATGAAAAATGTATTAAAACTTTATTTTCCTTCATGAAAGCTATTCATATTTAATTACTGATATTAAACCTCGGCTAGGGACTGCGTACTATGAAAATTTTGTAGACATTTTAAAAAGCTGCAAACCCTCCTATGGACTTTTTCCCGAAAGTCGCGTCGTTTATTTAAAGAGTGGAATTTGTTATTACATTCGCATTTTTAGTGAGCAAATCTAAAATGACGAACACTATTCAAGAATAGTTAAAGGCCATTTTTCACGTCTTTTAAAAAACTGTGATCCCACCTTCAGACTTTTTTTTTGCGTATATCATTCATTCTTTAGGGCAGCTGGTTAACGAACTTGTGTTTTCTTAAGGGATACAAAAAAGTGTGCCAAAGTCAGATTTGGTCCGCTTATTTTTTCGACAGTTATCATTCTTACGGATGAATGGTCGGGCAGACAGGCGCTATCTCCATTTTTAGAAAAAGACTTTGCAATTATACAACTTTAGGACCACATAAACGTTCTTCAATGCCTCGCTTTGTCCCAGTTACATTTATTTTAGGGCCAACATCTAAATTTCCGCCCCAGACTTGCCTTTCAGCACCAAATTCCAACATTTAGAATTTTCTCGTAGGATGCTCATAAACTGATCACTTATCAGTATCTTAGAGAAAAAGTTTTATAATTAAATTAAATAAGGCAGGTCTGTATATGGCAAGTTTGGATGGAACATTTGAACTTTTAGAATTATTAAAAAACAAAATTCTATATACATATACTTGTGGTTTTACGATTGGTTCGCGCACCCTGCGCAACAGGTACGGCGCACCAATCACAAACGTGGAATTTTCCGATTGGGCCGCTCGCCCCAAATACCAAACAAATTCAGGTTTAAAGCAATTAGTTTTTCTTAATGAATATTTTATACATATTACATAATTGAAGTTTACGAATTGTTAATCAGGTTTTCAGAATATAATTTATTAGGCTAAGAATCTTATTGAAGTCATGAACGGATTCATTTTCCAATTAGCTCGCGCGCCCCGCGTCACGGGTACAGCGCACCAATACCTACCAAGCCATTTCTCTGATTGGTTCGCACGCCCCGCGACGCGGGTACTGCGCACCAATCACGAGCCAGGAATTTTCCCATTGGGTCGCACGTCACAAATAACGAATTCAAATTTAATGTTTGGCATTTTTATTTGAATTGACATTAATAAACAATATTAATGTTAATAATATTGACAATATTATAATATTGTAAACCGGTATTATATATATAATATATATAGATCATATGTGTTAACGTTACATATCAACTATATATACAATATATGTATAACTTCGGTATTATAGTAAAGTTAATAATTAAATCATGATACTAATATAATTGAATTTAATATTGGGTAATTGGAATTAAATCAACCTTAATAAGCCATACTAATGCTGACAATATTGATTATATTATAATATTAATAATGACTTGTATTATATATAATATATAGATTATATGTCTCAGGCTACATATAACATATATATATATATATACATATATACATATATATATATA
>JAABKJ010010082.1:0-11052 GCA_011634705.1 Andricus grossulariae
AGGTTAGAGTACCACTAACCTGACATTTAGGATATTTTATTTTATTTCGTGAAACTGAAAGGTCGTGAATCGACAAAGAAATGGAACATGACTGAGAAAATAGACTCCACACTTGAGAAATATTAATATTTGTTCATTTATGACTTTTACGTTTATAATATTTTCTCGCAAAAGTCGTATGAGGTCATATAAAATACTTCATTTAAACCAACGAGGGGGCTCTTCGGGCCTCTTTTTAATTGGTCAGCCACTGACGCGGAGAAGAATATACCGGTACCGTGGTGAGAGTTGCCAGAACTGCGCAAATGGAAATAACCGTCTACAGCCGACGGGAAATAAAGGTGGCAGGAAATAAGGGAGACAGAAATATGTGAGACTCCACTGTATTTTCCCGTGTTATTAAGAAGCTTGAGTAATATTTTTATTATTTTTGCGTTATGTAAACCTATAAGGTTTCAAGAACATAAATATTTTATGATCTTGTTTTCAAAAAATTCAAAATCTCTACCGAATTCGTGAATTTGATAATTTTTTAAATTGCTGCGTCCGAGTTTTTTGAATTTTTCCGATGTAGTTTAGTCATAAATAAAACTATAACCAAGGATCAGAACCCCTCATTTCTAAAGGGTCCGGGGACCTAAATAGCCTAACAAGGGCCCGGTTCAAACCCAGACTCATAAGAATTTAAAGGGTCCGGACCCGGATCCTTAAGGAATTAAAGGGTCCTGTCCGGACTCTATCCCTTAAGGAACCTCTTAACCTCGGGTCCAATCTAAAAGTTTCCTTGAATTATATTTGCCAAATTTACAAACTGGTGGGTGACCAAATTTAAAAATTCAAAAAGTTGGCACAGAACACGAATTTGGGGTAAAATTCCGAAATTCCAAAGTTTTACACAAATTTTGAACCCCCCATTTCATTCCAAATCCGAAAGAAGAAATTCCCTAATTTTTGGTTTGTTTTTGATTTTAACAGGTGCCGGTTTTCACTTGAAGTTTCCCACGTGAAATACATGAAGAAAAATCACTTTTATGAGTTTTTGGAATATATTCTTAGGGTTTGGGAAAATTTTACGGGAAAGTATAGAGGCTTGTAGAGAATTATCCAATGAAGAATTTCATGTATCAAACATATGGCTTTGACACCCCTAACACACCGCCACGAATCCCTGAAAACTACTCCTAAAACCAAGAATATCAATTCTTCATGAAATCGACCTTTTTTAACATTGGTTAATTAATTGTCAATAATTCAAACAAATGGAATTTGTTTAAATAATGTTTTTTCGACATTTTTTTATGAAAATAATTACTGTTGGTCTAGTGAAATATTTATCAATATTCGTTAATTAATTTTTAATTATAAACAAATTCCATTTCTTTAAAACTACCTTTTTTCCAAAAATTCCTCGAGCTTGGAGTTTATTATCGTTAATAACATAAATTTATTTGAGAATATTGTCCAATTGTATAAACAATAAATTATTATTTATTTTCAACAACCTTTAATTTGTTTAAACAATAATTTTCCACCATATTTTTAAATTTTTCTGAAATGTTTTAGCTATTAATTTATAATTCTTAACAGGAACATATAATATTCGAATACGTTTTGAAGCGTATTCGAAAAATATTTCTCTTAAGAGACATCTTCAACAATTGGAAAATATTTGAAAATAAATTTATGTCACTTAATGATAATAAACTGGCAGTTCGACGAATTTGAAAAAAAAAAATATTTTTCAGACAAATGGAATTTGTTGACATAATTGAAAATTAATTAACCAAGGTTTTTAAATATTTCACTAGAACAACAATGATAATTTTTATAACCAAAAAATTTTCAACAAAAAAATTATTTAAACAAATGGAATTTGTTTAAATAATTGAAAATCAAGTAACCAGTGTTGATAAATATTCCACTAGACCAATATAAATAATTTTAAGTAAAAAAAAAACAGAATGTTGTGCTCAAAAGGTCGATTTCATGAAGAATTGACATTTTTTGTTTTAAGGGTAGTTTTCAGGGATTCGTGGCGGGGTGTTAGTGGTGTCAAACCCATATGTATAATGAATGAAATTCTTTGTTGGATTATTCTCAACAAGCTTCTATACTTTTTTCTCACATTTTCCCAATCCCTAAAAAATTATTCCAAAAACTCAAAAAAGTGATTTTCCCCTGTGCATTTTACATGGGAAACTTTAATCCAAAACCGGCACCAGTTAAAATCAAAATTAAAAAAAGGCATTTCTTTTCTTGGATTTGGAATGGAATGGGGGGGCGGGGTCGTTGCCCTCTAACATAAAAAAAATTTGCCATGCAATTTTGGACCACCCTATTAAATACCGATTTCGTTTATCAGTTTTGTGCTTTGGATACTGGGCTTTTATTATTACAAGACATTGGTAACATTTAACTTAAATAAATAAAATATCAAAATTAATGTAGTAGGCATAGTATATTCACACGTATTGTTATTGTTGTGATTTTTTTCTCAGCACCTCTGTCTTTCTCAGCCCCTTGGCGGAAATTCTAGGTAGGTGGTATATCAAGGGCCGTTATGTCAAGGTTCCAGTGTAATATAAATTAGAATTATTCACACAGTTAATCAATTTCACCTTATTTTATATAATAAAAGAATGCGATTATGTGATATTTTCAGTTTGATTGAATTTGAAGATTTACAAGTCATATTTTCCTCGAGAAAATTAAAAAAAAATTTAATCTGTAAAAATCACGAATATAAATTTACAAGCATTCGCCAATTACATTTTCAAGGTCAATTCGAAAAAATAGTTATCAAATTGCCAAAAATAGAAATTATTGGTAATTTAATCGGTACTATTCTAATATTTAAAAATAATCAACTTTTAAATATTAAAATCAATTAACAATTACTATACAATTACAATTTCTTATTATTTTTGTGCATTTTTAGAAAAATACAAATGTTTTTGTAAAAAATAGATAAAAGTGTTAGTCAGATTTTTGCGCATAAAAAAATTTAATCTTTTAACCTGTAAAATTATTTTGAACTCTGAAATGATTAAACATTTTCAATGAAGAAAATAACTTAGCCCACAAAAAAAGTGGTCTGACTGACAGACCAGAGCAATGCATCCTTATGTATTTTGACCCGCTGAATCCGAATCCGAAAAATCAGAAATATTAGATTGGCTCGTGTTTCAACCCTAACCTCAAAAAACACTCGCAAAAGGTCAGTTTACCGCCGAATTCGAAAAAAAGACGGTGGTCTGTCCGGCAGACCAGAGCAGTGTAACCTTATGTATTTCGACCCGCTGAATCCGAAGTCAGAAATATTAGATTGGCTCGTGTTTCAACCCTAACCTCAAAATACACCCGTCCAAAGGCACCCGTAAAGTCTGATATTTCTTATATTTCTGACTTCGAATTCGGGTTCAGTGGGTTAAAAGACATGAAAATACACTGGTCTGGTCCGCCGGGCAGACCACTTTTTTTTTTTGCTTGAATTTGGCGGGAAACCGCCTTTTTACGGGTCTTTTTGAGGTTAGGGTTAAAACACGAGCCAATATGATATTTCTGACTTCGGATTCAGATTCAGCGGGTCAAAATACATAAGAATACACTACACTGGTCTGCTGGTCAGACCACTTTTTTGTGGGGCTGTGTAATGAATTGAGGGCCCAGATGCTGTAAACGCGTATACATTTTTCTCGCTGAACGGCGTTTGGCCCCTGCAAACTTTTCAAACAAATGTCGACTTTCAGTCTTGAAAGAACAAATTCTTATGAAATACGCATCTTTTTTCTCTTGACAAAAAAGTTGTAGCTTCTGCGGTTTTCGAAGTAAACTCGAAAAATCAGTCTTTTTATAAAACCAATTTTTTTTAGTTCAAATCGCCATTACTCAACCAATTCTTAGAAATTTTTGATGAAATTTACAAAAAATATTCCTTATGATATCCTACGACTAAAAAGTTAAATAATATATAAATATTTTGCTTAAAATAAAAGTTATGCATTTACACCTGAGGCATTGAATAAATCATGCATGCATATTCTAAAGCTCCTGAGGAATCAAGGGAATTTTGAGCAAGAAACAACTTCCATTGATGAAGTTGTTCAGAAATTTATAAATATCTCTCCTATGGAAAACATTTTTCAAAATAAATCATCATTAAAAAATGAAGGTTTTAATACGGTAGTGCGTACAGTGGTGCAGACCTGAAATTTACTATTCAAAACGATTTAGAGTTTTCAATTATTGACCGATTTAAAAGTTGTTTATAATTAAAGAGAATTAAATTCTTAGCAAACGTACAAAATGATATTTTTCAGTTTTTTATTTTCCAGTCCATCTAGAAAAACAAAAAATTTACACAAAAAGTGCTTACATATATTGGCAGTCAACTTAAATTACAACCTGAGCATACAAAAAAGACAAATAATATGTTAATTGTACAATTATATTGTCATAAACAAATAAACAATTTTCCTACTTTTTTACTAAAAAAAATTCTTTGCGATCTGATGTGTATCGAAGTAGCTTCTAAGACTTAATAAACTTCATACATTTGTTAGCAAAAGATTATTAATACTTAACATTTATTTTTATAAAAAATAATGTAAGTAAGCATATAGAAAATTTGCAAAATTTTTTCGTGGAGAAAAATTCTGCGCTGTCTGATATGTATCTAAGTGGCTTATCGTACCTAATTAAGCCCAGAAAATTATTATCATTTCAAATTAATTTTTGTTATAAATAAAATTTGAGAAAGAAATGCTTAAAAAAATTCTCACCTATTTTTTACCAAGAAAAAGGATTCTCGATCTAATATGTATTGAAAGAGCTTTTCAGACTTACTAAAATCGAGATCTTTTTTAAAACTCAACATTTAGCTTTGTTAAAAATAAATCAAGCTAAAGAATAGAACATTTCTATACAGAATTGCAAATTTATTATAAGACTTATTAAAATTATCAACTTTTGGATTCTAGTAAGTTTGTTACGCTATTTCGTTACGTATAGGATAGGAAATACTGTTTTCGAGAAAAAAAGGATGAAAATGGTTTGTTTGTTAACTTAAATTATTTATTAGAAAGCTGAATGTTGATTATTAATTATTTCCTGTAGGTTAGCAAGTTTGTGAAGATACTTTTATATAAATTAGATGGCGAAGACTTTTTGTGATGGAAAAAGTATGAAAATGGTCTATTTATTTATAATATTTGTTGACAACAATAAAACTACACAATAAATAAATTATTTCTCCTCTTCGCATGCTTAGGTTATGATTCAAGTTGATTGGTTTGTATGTTTGTTAAGAATTGGATGCTCTTTATTTTTAAAAAATAACTTTTTACTTGATTACAAATTAAAAGCCGCAAAACTGGTTGAATAGTAAATTTTCCGTAGGAAACACATTTATACATTTTTTAACATTACCGCTTAAATTCTTTTGTTGCTCACAATTAGCTTGACTCGCCATGAGCTTAAATATATGAATGCATGATTTATACAATGTCTCAGGCACAAATGTATATATTTTGTTTAGAGAAAAATATTTATTAGTTATCTCATCTGACAGTCGTTAAATATCATAAAGAATATTTTCTGTAAATTTCATAGAAAAATTCTAAGACTTGTCTGAGCTACGGCAATTTGAAGTAAAAAAAGACCAAAAAAATTTGTTTTCTAAAAAACATGTTCTTCGTCGTATGGAATTCCGCCCCTAATTTCGTCCAATTTTAACATCCCTTATCTGCTAAGAGAGTGAATAATTAAAAATCCCCTTCTGAAATTCTGAAACATTTTTAAAAAACAAAAATATTAAATAATGAAAAAGCTAGAAAATTTTGTCATAACATCCCTTGAATTCAAATTTTGTAAGCAATTTACGTACCACTTTATATATATTTCTGATTTTCAGTCTAATATATTTGATTTCTCTTGGTTTCTAATCAATATCAGAATTATTGCAGTTGTTGCAATTTCTTGTTTCGAGATCCACTTCAATTGATGATGCTGTGCGAGCGTTATTTCTCATCTCTCTCTCTCTATATTGACGCCTGTCGGTTTGCGACAGATAGCTGAACGAACCGATGCGATGCCACGCCGCGAGCGTTCTGACTCACAAACACTCGAATGAACCTTTGTGTTCGCCATGCGAAAAGATCGTTTCAATCCCGATATTCGAAGCGCTGAAAAGCATTTCCTATCTAGACATGTTATTCGGCTGCGACTCTCGACTGCCACTGAAATCTCCCCCAGCTCAACTTGAAAAATAAATGTGCCTATCTTCTACTACAGTACTAGGAAAAGTCGGATTCAAAGACACTTTTAGGATTTTCTGCATGCACTTTTCGCGCGAAAGTGATCATACATCTTGCATTATAGGTATCTTATTCTCTCAGGAAGAAATATTTTTTAGAGTAGGAGTTTTGTCTATAAAAGTATCTTACACGAAAAAAATTTGTCCCTAAGAGAGTCACGAACGGATACGAGAAAAATTAATCGGATATTGATGGATTATCGTAAATAATCTGCAAAATTGAAATTTTGTTTAGAGAACTCACGAATTGGCCCGACAAATCTAGGAACTGGGAACTAGGATGACCCGCACGTGGCACGCACGCATGCGCGGAGCGTGAAGAGTGGATCGAGTTCGTCTTATGAGTGGCTAGAAGTTGTATAAAACGTAGATATTGTTTGGGCTCGACCTGACAGGTGCCTGTGTTTACGCACTCTCAGTATGTTTAAAAGCTGGTGAGTCTAACAGTCTTCGAGGGTTTGAATCCCTCAGAGTTGCGAATTGCAAAATTATATAAATTAAATCGCGCAAATGAAATGTTTTATTTACATATTCAAGTATGAAAATTTTAGGAACTGTTCGTAGAAATTTCGAATTGTTCATCAAAAAGTTCGAAAAAGTTTGTGACTTTTTTAGGGACAAATTTTTTTCATGTAGATCTGTTTTTCATGCTGGAGCAACTTATATAATTCAAAACTAGCGATTTATATGATCACTTTCAGTGAGCCTTATAAAATGTGATTCAGAACATTCTTGAAATTTCTGAAGTATTCTTGAATTTTTAGAAATATTGTGTCAAAGTTCCTCAAATTGATAACAGTGGCAAATTTGGTAAAAATTAAAATTCTTCAAGTTGCTTGAAAGGAAATTTGAGTGCTAGTTTGAGCCAAACTTAATTTATAAATTTTGTGCATGTGAGTGATTGAAATCAAATTGATAAAATTGCCTAAAATAAGAAGCACTCCAAGAGTCCGGAGGCATCGAGCAATTGGCAGTATTCCATATTTACGCGGTGAAAGTGCAAGTAAGTACTCATGTTGATTATGAATAATATTTTCACATTAAGATTGCACGTGCCTCCTAACCTTAAACTGAGAAAAATTTTTCGTCAAATTATAAAGTATGAACATGTTGTGAATGTATATGATGATGTTCGTTTGTCAACTCTAACCTTTGTGTTGCCACCCAAAAAAACTCACAGCATCTGCCTCCCCGGTACCTGGGTACCCCGCCCACGAAATTGTTGTTAAAAGTCTATTGTAACTTGAAATAACGATGTGTATTTAAGAAATATTTAATTATTCATATTCTAGGAAGGCATTCATACCTGAATATCACAATTTAATTATGTGCAGTGACCTTGATAGCGACGAAAAACCAGGAAGTCATGCGTCTACTGCAATAAGCCCGTTTGTGATGAACACACGGCAAAAATAACTGAATGTTTGCATTGTAGTAAGTAAATAAATTTAATTTATGTAAAAGTAGGAATTAACTTTATTCTATGTATTTTTCTAAACAATATTTTTATATTATTGTGCAAAAAATGAAAACTATGATTTTCGTTCAACGATTACATCACTAAGTGTAATTGTTACTATTATTATCATTATTACAGACAGTACATTGAATCAATAAATGATTGAAAATTTATATATTTTGTTATTGTTCATAAAATAATCCATATTTACCTTATATATTATTATAACAAACTTTATTTTTATGATATAATGTACGAAAATCATGCTTTTTCGGTCAGCTTACCCGAGTACCCGGGTGGCTCAGCCGTGCTTTTTTTCAATTGCAAAATATTTCAAGCTAAAAATTGTTTCAAAATATGTGCAATCCAAATGTCGATAAATAATTGGTTCAATCACGTAGATTCGAGAAGCATTCGGCCTATCTTTATTAGAAAAAAAGTTATTTAATAAAACGTATGCCAATGGGTACCCGGGTGGCAACACAAGGGTTAAATTTAAATGAAAAAAATTTCTCTTTAATTTCAACTTTTAATTAAGAAAACAAAAAATGTCTAGGAATCGATAATAAACTAAGGTCTAGCCTGGGCTAAGCTGGGCGATCAAGCCTGGTAATATAACCAGGCCCTGGCTAGATTTGGCTTTTCAATAGAGTTTGGCCCAGGTTAGATCACCAGGCCAGGGCCTAGTTTTACCAAGCCTAATGATGAGACAAATCAATTGATGTATTTATCAGGCCTGTTTGACCAAAGAAACTTATGATATATACAGATTTGTCCATTTGTTTAACGTTTATGAGAAAAAAACGCAACATTTTTGAAATACACTAACGTGTTTAAACATAAATAATAATAAGCAATAATAAATAAATAACAAACAATAAATATTACAAAATATCAGGTGCAATCGCCTTTCCCATCCCCTCGGACTCCTTTCACAAAACAAAATCCCCGCTGCAACTTGAAAAGTTCCCCGGTGATACCGGGCGAGTAAAAAGAAATATGACGAATTGTATGGAACAAAACTTGATTTTTTTCCTAAAGTGGAAACAAAAATTTCAGCATAACTGTCTTTGAACATAATTTTTTATTTTTTAAAAGCTATCTAATTGAATAATAAAATCGATATTCTTCTGTAATGATTTTATTATTTTATTGAATAGGTTTTGTGAAGTGAAAAATAATATTCAAATACACTATTACTATTTATTTTTGAAAATCTATTTATTTGATTTCTTTCTTAGTATTATTTGAATTTTAGAAACTAGAAGGTAAAAGTTGAGATTATTATTTGCCTATTAATCGCTTATGAAGTTGAACTCTGCACGTTAAGTCCTGTTAAATAAGAAACAATGATAGATGCAATACAATTGAATATATTTAGTATTAAATTATAAATTTAATAATTCAATCAATAATACATGATTTAGTAAGAAATCTTAAACCCAATACTTCTCAAAATATCATGATGTACTATTATTATACCATTAAGCTATTTTCCTTTCGGGGTAGGCATAACTCTCTCGGTGAGGAAGGGAGTAATGTGAGGAAGGATTTATTGATTTTTCAAATTGATCTAGAATTATCGTGTTATTTATTTGAATAGCACGTTTGTTTCGCCACACTGCTCCCATCCAGGTTGCTGATCAATTCCTCTAGCGATCACCCCATGTGAAGAGCCTCACAAAGCCATCAGGTGAAGTTCCCCACTCGGGCCCATTAGCATCCAAGGTCTTTTGTTTCAGCCGTCATTCACTCTACTGCACATTTTTTATAAACTATTTGTCGCCACAATTTTCTGTCCTGGCATACTACTCTAGCTTTCTTCACGTCCATGCATTTTTTCATGCAAGCTCTCGTGTTTCTATGGCTTGTTGTATCTCTTCAGATTAATGTCTTATTCACACATTCAGACAGAAAAATTGGGGGGGGGGGGTAAAATTTGACACAAATCTAATACCTTCTCTAGATGAGAATGTAAAAATTAGCCTATTTATTAAAAATAGATAAAATCTGAATTTGTGAAGCAACCTCGAAAAAGAGTCTTTGGAAAAACATACTTAGTTCACTCCGTGAACAAATTGTGCCTATTCCTCAAAAAATAGACAAACTCTGGATATTTTAATAAATATTGTCTAAATAATTAATAATTATTATTGTAAATTTTCAAAGCATCATACATAGAAAAGGGTTATTTGAAAAACATTTTTTATTGATTCCGTAAACAAATTGAGCCTATTCCTTGAAAAAAGGTCAAACTTGTAATTTTTCAATCGAAATTGTTCAAATAATTAATAATTCTTGTAAATTTATGAAGCAAACTAGAAAAAAGTAATCAGAAAGATATTCTTAGGTGCCTTCGTAAACAAATTGTGCCTATTCCTGGAAAAATACCCAAGCTCTGAATATGTTTATGAAAACTGTTGAAATAATTAATAATTATTGTAAATGTGCGAAATATCGCAAAAAATAGTTATTGGAAATACATTGTTTCTTGAATCCCTAAGCTAATTGATCTTGTTCGTTGAAAAATGGCCGAGATCTCAATTTGTTTATGAAAATTGTTTAAACAATTAATAAATCTTGTAAATTTGCAGAGCAGTATAGGAAAAAGTCATCGGAAATATATTCTTAATTAATTCTGTTAAAATTGAGCCTACTCCTTGAAAAATAGCCAAACTCTGAATATGTTTATAACAATTGTTTGAATAAATAATAATCATTGTAAATTTACAAAGTACCATAGAAAAGAGTTATTGGAAATACATTTTTGGTTATCCCGTAAGCAAACCAAGCCCATTTATTGAAAGATAGCCGAACTCCTAATTTGTTGAAATATTTAATAATTATTGTCAATTTGTAAAGCATTATCGAAGAAGTCATCTGAAAAATACTTTTAGTTAATTCTGCAAAAAAATTGAGCCTATTCGTTGAAAAATAGCCAAATTCTCAATTTTTGATGAAAATTGCTTAAATTGTTAATAACTATTGTAAATTTACAAAGCAAAATAAAAAAAAGTAATCGGAAACATATCCTTAGTTAACTCCTTAAACAAATTGAGCCTATTCTTTGGAAAATAGCCAAACTCTGAATATTTGCAACTCTCCACCGTACGACGAATCACTTCTTAACTCCGACATGATTTTCGACTCGCAAAACAAAATACACGCATAAAGGTGGTAGTTGGGTGTACAATCTAAACCACGAATAATACAAACAATAAAATAGCCTCGGAATGGACTGAAACTATGATTGACGAAATGCATACGCACGGTAAACGTA
>JAABKJ010010083.1:0-11052 GCA_011634705.1 Andricus grossulariae
TGGCCATGAATGGGATTTACCGCGGTCCTACTGGGAGCCGATGTCATTTTTTAGATGACAGTTGCTCCCAGTGAGACACTGCGGTGGTTTTTAACCTTTAGTTTTTAATTATATATACTTTACTTTACTCTCTTACTACTCTATTTTTGATGGAAAATTTATCTTTTTAAGTATAAAATTACTACTATGTATTCAGTTTAAAATTCATGTATCCTGTTGACAACAGCTAAATTTTCCAGAGACGAAACAGCTATAAAATTCAACAGTTAAATTATCAACAGACGAATTTTCTACAAAATTCAACTGCTGAAAATTCAACAGTGGGATTTTCAACAGACAAATTTTCTACAAAATTCAACATTTTTCAATTTTTTTTTTCAATTTTCAATCGACGATTTTTCCGCAATATTTAACTGTTGCATTTTCTACTATACTACGGATTTGAATTTAAAATTATTCTATTTTACAAAGTAAAAGTTGACCATTTCCAAATTTATAATGTTTAAAATTGAAATTTTCGAATTTGAATTGCTGAAAAATGGTACAATATCACATTTACAGTTTTTAAAATTGAAAATTCACATCTTTCAATACTTAAAAATTAAAAATGGAAAAAATTGAAAATTTTCGAAAACTCATTCGTAACTGAATATTTTTAACTTAGCTTTCCAATTTACCAAGCCCCTTTTCAAATTGATCTAGGAAAAAAATTGCAGCAAAAATAAAACCATGCAAGAACTACGTATTTAAGATAGAATTACTTTATTTTGAATTTAATAATGTTCCCAAGTTTTATGTTTGTATCTTTATTAACAACGCAATGTTTCCCGCGCGCTGTAGCGAGCGTATAATATTGCTAGTTAATAATAATAATCGACCAGTGTTCGCAGCATCAAGTTGGTTTGTACTGATGCTTTCGTTTCTTCATTATTTTATTTTGAGATTCAATAATGATTTAAAAATTGAAAATATTGGTACACCTAATCGATTTTAATTATGCAAATGTAGATAGTAAATTTATATTTGGATAAACTAGCTTTGGAATGACACACGTCATATCACTCATAAAACTATGAAAAACTTTTAAGTTGACTGCGCCGGTAATTTTTTGTCGATAAGAATTTAAATTTTATAAGTAGATTGTAAAAATAAGTGTTTTAAAATTTAAATTAACTATGCAAATTTCGATAGTAATTACACATTTTGATATTAAATTAATTCTTTACATTGACTCAAAAGTCATTTTACTCATAAAATTATGAAAAAGTTATAAATTTACTGCGCTGATAATTCTTTTTTCGCTAATAATTTAAATTTAATGATATGCTTAAAATTAAACTATTTCGAATTTATGTGTAAACTGTTAATCCTTTCAGGTTATAGACACAATTTTATTTCTAATAGAAAGCTTTAATACGAGGTAAAAAAATGTTCCGAATTGAATCCTTCCTAAATATTTTAATATAAAAACATTAAATGTTCACATTAAATGTTCACATTAAATGTTCACATTAAATGCCTTAATATTTAAAGTTTAGAAGTATTGAAGTTCACAAATAACTATATTGAAGTATTTTTCCTACCGTTGTACCTTCCTGTTGAAAATGGTAATTTTTCTAACCTATTTTGCAACTTATGTTATTTAAACTACTGGTTATTATTAATAATTTGCGTGTGTATCACTTTTTTCTTACTTTAATTTTCTATCGAAAATATTAGTTTTTCCAACTCTAAATAGGAATTGTTAAGCTTTCGACTATATCCTAGTTTGCCATCGAACTCCTGTAAAAATAAATATTATAATACCAAATTTTCAATTTAATAATTTATCCGTGTACATCCATACAAGTGTAAAAAACTTCCCTTTTCGCAAAGTCGGATACTTGCTTTTCAGATCCTTTTACGACAGGTCGTATTTTCTGCACGTACTGCTTTATATACACATTCTCTGAATTTGTGCTATACGTGTTTTGGGCTGAATGCTGGTATGAGATTCTTCTCCTATATTTTCCAATAGTACGTGAAATTGGCACTGAAATTCTCGGCAATGCTGCACGAATTTCAAAATGAATAAAACATTTATCGTATTTCCTAAGTTTGATATAGTATTACTTAAATGGTCAAATAACTGGAAATGAGTTACTACTCATAATAGTTATCGAAAAAATTCTTTAATTTTGAGTAAGGTTTCTCTAAAACTTGATTAAAATTTTTTATTTAAGTTGATATGTTTTGAAAAAACTTTTTTTTTTAATTTAAAAATTATCCAACTGATCTTATCAAACTAAAATTTTACCGCCAGTCACGTTATTAAAATAAAAAATATGTCATTCTATAAATTAGAAAAGTAATAAGAGATGTACTTGATCATTCAGTGACTTCAAGCTACAATTTTTTTTTCTAATAAAATGAATTTTATCATTTTTATTTTCAAATGTTCGATCATCTTATAATCCTAATGAGTCAAATTTATAATATACTATTTCTGATTTGTTTCTAATTTAAAAGTTTCATATGTACGTAAAATTGGATTCTTGCAGCTGTGGATATGCTATCTGTAATGAAATAAAATTTATTAAATTCAGACACTTTCCAATTCGGATAATTATTCAATTCAACTATACATTTCTAGGTAATAATTTACATTTGGTCGTCTCGATTTTAATTAACCTTTAGGAAGTCATCTAATCGATTTACCAGTCAAACAGTTGTTTTAATTTTTTTGTTGTAAAAATTTTGAAAAATTTGTTTTTCCATATTTTATGAAAACAGCATCTTTCTTTACAAAATACCTATAAGTTGCATTAGAGGCCGAATGAAAGAGTCACAAATATTACAATGTAAAGAAAAGTCGGCCTCAAGTTTCAAAATGGTGCAGCTCTCAAAGTTTTCAAAATTTTTGAAAATTCTTCGGCCACGAAACATTATCCGTAAAGTACTACAACTTCACTAAGTTCAATTAAAATCGGTGAGATGACTCCCAGGTTTTATATTCCTGACCTGGAAAGCGTCTAATGTAATATTGAATATGAAAAAAAGGAAGACTTGAAAATTGGAATTCGAGCTATATAGTATTTGAGTAGAAATCTATAAGGGGAGATTGGTTATATATATTCTATATTGTATTTACTTGTCGAGTTAGGCCAGATCAGGTTATTCCATCTATATAACAGGAAATATTTCAAAATTACGTAACATATTTCCAACAAAAAATAAAATGCTCAAAGTGCTATTTATTCTTGCTTGACCTCCTTTATTATAGTACAAGGTATAAGGTTTTGAGTGCCTCCCCTCCCCCCATTCATAAAAATATGTCATTATATTAAATGTTATATAAAAATAGAATTGATTTTTAAAGAATTTATATAAGCATGTTCTTTTTGAATAAAAAACCCGCCTTTTTTGGTAAATTTTTCAAGATATAAGGATATTGAAATGATCATAGGCAATTCTGAGACAACGCAGAAATTAATTTTTTTTTAATGTTTGGTAATTGTTTGGGGGAGACCACCCTACAGCAGACAATGGTCCTACAGTAGATAAACATTAATTCAAAATACTACTGTACGTAAAAGAATTGTTTACTGTAATTAATAGTTAAGACGCGATACGTATAATATATTAAAATTATAATTGATTATTTTACTTATATTTGTGCTTATAATTAATTCTTAACTAATATAGTGTCATTATCTATTGTAGGGTGGTCTTCCCTATTTCAATGACTTTTTTCAATTTTGGAATAAATGGTTTACACCCTTTTGGAAATTTTCTATCTAGTCTAAAAGTAATATAATAGTCGGGGAAGATCGAGAAAGTTTGATATTTTGCCCAAAAACTAAAACACAACAACAGAAATTACAAATCTGGGAAAATCACGTTCATAACTAATTTTATTCACAGTCTGTGTGAACTACTTATATTATACTAACGTATTTTAAAGTGTTCATTACGCATATGATCATGAAAATATTCGCAAATGACACCTGGAAAAGAAGCAGGTTGTTACCGAAGACACCGTTCCCCTTTTCCAGCTCACTCTTCCCAATTAAAATAAATTTTGTTAATAAAAATTCTTAACTTATTAGTGAAACCAAATTTGTTTATATTATAATTTTAATATTAATTATGGAAATTTTTATTTCTCAGTATTATAATATTTCCAAGTAATCAACTGCAAAATATTAAAATTTCTTAACAATTGTTCAAATTTATCAAAACAATTAATTGAAATTTATTAACATATAACATTATTAAAATCTTTAATTCATAATATTTCTTTCTATATATCTAATCAAATTATTGATCAGTTATTCAATTTCTTTTTGTCAAATAAAAAACCAATAGAGATAAAAACTAGAAATGATTGAAAACTAAACTAACGATTAACTTGAAATTTGTAAGTATTTTTAAAATCCAAATGATAAATCTGAATTTTTTAAATAATTTAATCTATACATTGACATTTTTAATAAAATTCCGCTGTAAAGAGAAAAAAAGAAAAATGATTAAAAAAGCAAAATTTTGATCATTTTTCTCTTATCGTATGCAAAAAAAAAACAAATACTGTTTGGTCTCCACCGACTTATATTTTACTTTTGGACTAATGAGAAGATTTTCCAAAAGCTTTTAAACCATTTATTGCAAACATGGAAAAAACATGATCAAAGTTAAAAATTTGCCGAATGTTTAAGCACTGTTTCAAGTAATATGTCAGCAAATCTAATTCAGTAACCTTTGAGTCATTTTAATTTTTGTTTGTACAGTGATTATAATATCCTGATGACATTTTGAGAAACAATAGAGAATATAAAAAGATATTAATTTTTTGAATTTGTTAACTTGAAACTTGACATCCAGACCTATATGTGGTACAAAATATTTCCTATTAATTCTCAATATCTCGTCGTGTATTTAAAAAAATAATTAATTGAAAATTAAAATTTCATGTAAAGAAATGTTGTGCCTTTTTATTTAGAATGGCTAAAGAGCGTCTTCGTGGCTACTTCCGGTTTTCCAACCGCCTGAAGCACGTTCGCGAGGATGGCACAAATTCCCGAAGTGAACCGCAAACAATGGTAACCAGCAATGTCGACCAACCACACCACTGCCCAATCGGAAGCGTTTCCGGAAGTAACTGCGGTAGTACAGGAGGACGCGCCGGAAGTATGCGAGGTAGCGCCAGAGGAAGTGGCAGCACTCGAGGCAGTTCGAATGTACCTAGTCCTGATTCTCTATCGACTAATAACATCCGACGCATGAGATTGATAAAGTAATTGTTACATTCTCATTAGATAAGTTATTAGATTTGTTTAAAATTTGACGCCCCCCCCCCGTTTTTGTCAAATGTCCACGTTTTGAGACCTTCTGAACCCAAGAAACAGGTTTTCGTTAATGTGTCTGTCTGTCTGTGGGTACGTATGCATCCATGTAGGTATGCATGTACGTATGTATGTAGATTTTTAGACTTTCAGCACGATAAATTTCGAAAGAATTGACAGATTGGATTGGGCTATAGTATAATCTTCAAATGTCCCAATATGAAGATCGAGTTCGTTATCCAGCCACTTTGTATGAAAATTCAAAAAGTGAGTGCATTTAAAAAATTTGTAAGACCACTTTTTTGAAGATTCAAAAATTCTATATAGGGATGTTCGTAGTACTCAAAAATACAAACAATTTATCTCCATGACTTTTTTTGATAAAATGAAAATTACTGGAGTTATAGCATTTACAAAATTCCAAAAAACAAACGAAAATGATCATTTTAAGCCAAAAAACGCACGATATCAAAAAAATTTCACAATAGAAAAACGTCGCTTTTTGAACACCCTACAATACGTTCAAAACAACTTTTTGAATTTTTCGCAGAATCAAAAATTCAAATTTTGATCTCACAAAAAAATAATGAAAAATCATAATTTGTATTTTGCGATCGAAATATGCAAGATATGTAAAAGACGACAGAACAAGAATTGTGCATATAAAAAAGATCTACAAATTTATTATTGATCACTTTCTGATGGGATGCGTAGTTTTTGTTTTATTCTTAAAAAATAGAATTAAAAATATAAAAATTATATCTTTGAAAAAACGACGCAAGGTACGTAAAAAGATGAATAGACAAAAATTGTGCATTAAAAAAATATTGACAAATTTGTTAGCAATCACTTTTTGATAGAATGTGTAGTTTTTGTTTTAATAGTAGAAAATAAAATTAAAAATAAAAAAATTAATTTTTTGGACAAACGACACACGAAAAAAATTAGGACAAAAGTTGCTCACACAAAAAAGAGCTCACAAGTTGCAATAAAACTTTTAATAATAAAATTGTTTTTTATAGGATGCGCACTTTTTTAAATTATAAAAACAAGATAATACAAATACGTTTGTTTCAATACCAATGCATATTATGAATTTGAATAATATAAATTTATTGAAATTTTACATTTTTCGGGTTAGTTGAGGATAAAAAGAAAAGTTCGGATTTTTAATCAAATTGAGTGCAAAGCACGAGACACGTGATGAGAATGTGTTTGTTGAAGCCGAAGGAGCTTTAACAAAAGAGAATTCACAATTACGAAATTACAGTTGTCGATGTTTTGACCTTTAACTTTGAAAGGTCTGTGCACAAATATGGGGGAAGTACAGAGACAAGTTCTGATGTATGGAAACATTTTGTCAGAAACGCAACCCGCACATCTCATCATAAAATAAAAAAATTCTCAAGAGATCAAAAAGTTCTGACATTATCAATATTCGTATTAACACATTAAGCCTAATTTACAATCACTAATGAGTGCAAAAAACCTGTTTTCAAATATGAAAAGATATTTTTCTTGCTTCGATTTATTTGGGGGCCATTTAAAAATTACGTCAAGTTGCCAGAGAAGGGAAGGGTTAACGCAGAATGTGACATAACACATATAAAATATAAATTTGAATAAAAATTTTTTGAAATTCTTGAAAAAATGAAAATTAGTTATTTTATTTTACATTATTTCCCCTATTCCCCTCTTTACCCCTTTTTAAAATAATTCCTGTAATTCCCCTATTTTGAAAAAACTTCATGTTTTTCTCATTTTTTTACTTGAATGTAAACTGAGTTAAAAGAATCCAATAAGAAAATCTAACTATTATTCGTTGATAGTTATTTCTTTTTAATTTTTGGTTCAGAATTCATTTCTTTTGATTAAAAATTCTAATATTTGGTTGAAAATTCAATATATTTCAACTTGAAATCTTAAGCATTTCATATTAAATTCAATACAGTAGCTATACTTCAATTTTATTTAAAAAATGATATTATTCCAGTATTTTCGTGAAAAATCTCCTCATTTTTCCCGTTTTTAGAGCATTTTAGGCTGTGAAGTCTGTTAAAAAATTATGTTCGTATGTTTTGTTTTTTATTTTAGGTGTTTATCAAATGAAATCAAAGAAAAAATTTGGACTTAAAAGGTGGGGGAGATCGTATCTATGACGTCACCTTGAGAGGTTCAAGCTTTGTGTGATGATCTGCAAAGAACACGGGGAGGGATAGAAATAATTTCCAAAATAGCGTGACGTAGTTTTTGAATGGCCCCTCATGCTTGACAATCCTGAAATATCGTGTCTATTTTATTTTTACAGAAAAGATTCAGTTTAAGTTTTATTTCATCTTTAATTTTTCGAAGTGTCTCAACGTCCCAAAGTTCGGGATGACTAGTCCAATATTTTTCATAAGCTTGGTTAGTCGTCCTGAATTTTCGGGATGACTAGTCCATCCCCCTTTCCAACTTCCCCAATTTTTCGGGACGAATAGACACAGCCTTAATTTTTATAATATTGTGGATACCCCTACTACCCTATTGCCCCTCCCATAATTTCCCTACTTCTCCTTCCCTAATTTTCCCTCACTTAACCTAATTCCCCACCACTAATTTTCCCTCACTTCCCCTACTTTCATATCCCTCATTCCCTATCACTTCTCCTACTTTCCCTAGCTTCTCCTACTTTCCTTCCCCTAATTCCCCATACTTCCTCTTCCATAATTTCCCCTCACTTACTCTACTTCCCTTCCCTAATTTCTCCTCACATCCTAACTGCCCCACCCCCTTATTTCCTCTCACGTCTGCTACTTTCCCTCCCTATATTCCCCCTACGTCCTATTATCAGTTCTCCTAACTTCCCCTCCCCTTATTTCTCTTCAATATCCCTACTTTCCCTCCCCTCATTTCCCCTACTTTCTCTTCCATCATTTCCTACAACTTCCCCTCACTTCCCCTCCTTGGAAAAAAGTACTACGGGCGGACGGACCGCCTTAAGAGTATAAGGGTTTCTGCCGGGCGCGCTACGAAACGCTAAAAAGGAAGTAAATTGTATGGTCTCTTGCGTATAGAATTTATCTTTTTTTATCAAAATAAAAATTTATATCTGCTAGGATACAATTTTTAGTTAAAGAACCCTACTTATGTACATGACGTCAAAACTTATCACATTCTTTCAAAAAGGTATCCTTAGATAATATTTATAAGAAATGGTACCACTTTCTTCGCATGAAGTTGCATGCAGGGACATATAGCTGTATAGATTCCCCAGATTTAAACTCAGAACAAAACCTAAAGCTTAAAAAACAAGTCACTGGGACACATTTGCGCACGTGTTAAATGTTTTGTTCAAACATAAAAATTACCCACTTCCATTTACTTTCGGGATAAAAGGATAATGCCACCAAATAGAGCATAGATTGAAGTATGATTTACCATCCAAACCCCAAAATCGGTACTTTAGACCTTTGTTCACAAAAACGCAAATATTTTCTATACTATGATCGACAACGTGGTACCTTTTTTTGTGGGATGACACATATACTTACTGTAATTTGAGACTTATTCAGATTAAAATATCATATTTGACTCTCTTAAAATAAACCAGTGAAATGTTACTGATTTCCAGTGAAACCTCACTGGTTGAAACAGCCAGAAGTGTGTCACTGCACTGAAAAAAATGGTTTAGCTGTCCCAGCTAGAAGTTTAGCTGGATTTCGTCTTCTAAGAAAATATAGCTATCAGTGAAGTTAACTGGTAACTCCGTATCAGTAGACATCTGGTTATACGTGTCGCGTCGCTCAAATTCAAACCCAAGTGGCCAGGGGCCTCTCCACTTCCAAGCGAAAGATATTAAATCTCCTGTATCATCTCCTATATCTCCTATATCACTGGTTGAATATATCATTTGGCGTCTCTGGTATATTCAGTAACGCTGTTTTAGTTGAGTCACTCACTGGTTCGCCCAGTAACAATCGGAAAATTACTGGTTCACCAGTGACAATTCAAAATACTGATTCAACCAGTGACAATTTCACTGGTTCAGTTTAAGAGAGGATATATTTGATATGTCTTACATTTAGTATATTAGAAAAATCAGAGAGCATAGAAAAAGAAAATAGATTTCGAATATTATCACTTTATTATTGTTAAATGCATTAAATTTTCTAGAACAAATTTAAAACAAACGAAGGCACGAGGCAGACATGTCGCATTTTATTTTCATTGAAACATTTTATGAAAATGTAACTTCAAGAGTATTTTTATATTTATGATCCCACAGGCAGAGGGGTAAGTACCTCAAAAAATGAACTGTTCAAAGTTATAGGATTATAAGTCTGCATTGGGGATAACTTACTCTGAATAAAAAGTTAGGTACTCAGTACTCCCAAGATCCCGCTAATTCTGAGATAAATTTTTTAATTTATTATTTATTTTTTTAACTTCAAGCTTCTCAAGAATCTTGATAAATTAGGTCATATTTTTCCTTTGACCAAAAGATAGCGTGTAAGAGGCACTTAAACCATATATGTGGGCGTCCACATGAAAAAGGCCCTTATAGTCGGTATGAAGTTACGTATAGAGACATATAGACGGATAAATTCCCGGAATTTTAAGCCCAAAATGATCCCTTTAAATTGAAAAATGAGTCACTGGGGCATTTTTGAAGTTGGAACTTCGAAAAACCGTTTTTCGAGAAAAACGCATTTAAACTTGACGAGTGCCATAAGCACACATGGTCTCAGTATCATCCCCTACTCAAACTCAAAAATAATAATTTTGACCTCAACTTATTCTAAACTAGAACTGGCTATGAGGGCCCTTTTGATGCGGACGCCCATTTATGTGTTATTAGCCAACTAAGAGGCAATGATAGCATATATAAAATGGGACATCCCCTTTTGAGAAAAACGCAAGATAGCGAAAAGAGTGAAGAGATTTTTTAAAGTACTTTTCAAGAAAAATATATGTCCAAAAAAGTTGTTTTCTCTCTAGGAAATGTAATCTTATTTTTATTTGGTAATCATATAGCCTGAGAGAACCTTTCTAATCTAATTGCAAATTAGTATCCTCGCTTGAGATGAAATTCTATATCGATCGATAATTATTTAGAACATAATTTTTAATGAATACTACTATATTTATTATCTACCAATGCCTGTACATTAGTGATCCTACTTTTTTAATGTTAAATAATCTTTTTTAACTTATATATATCCTAAATAATTTGATTGCCTTTTAATTTCGAGCGTCATTAAACCGTAAATAATATCAATCAAAATATTCTTCTCCATGTTTCGTCAAGAGAGTGATTTTGCTATATACTTTTTGAATTTGAATTAGTAAACTATCACTAATTTACCTGAGTAAACATTTCTAACTAATTATTAGTTGTACTTGACTATTTATTATGGTGGTTTTCAATTGATCATTACATTTTTAGTGCTGAGTTTTAAAGTGCAAAATTGCATATTGTGATATTAAAATCGATTTAAAAGTGTATTACAAGTATACCAATTCGACCAAATTATTGTTAAACATAAAACTAGACGTTTTTTTGAAAACTTGTTTATCAAATAAACATTTAGAAACATTTCAGTATAATTATTTTAGGAAAAATTTCGTTTGAATTTGTCTTTCGTTTTAAAAATGTATATTGATTTAGAAAAATTAGGAGAATGGATAAACAATTTTTAAATTAATAGACTTTCAAGACATATATATATATATATATATATATATATAT
>JAABKJ010010084.1:0-11052 GCA_011634705.1 Andricus grossulariae
TTTATTGCACGGCTTTTCCTGTATTTGACCTTGAAATGACCTTGAACCTGACGTGATGGAGGTAAGTAGACCTCGGATTCGTATTCAGCGCGTCAAAATACATAAGGATAAAGTGGTTTTGTCAAATAGTCCTCTCCTTTTTTTTTTTGTAAACTAGTGTAATTGTACAGGAAGATGAAATACCTATGCAATGACAACAACTTATGTTTCACCTATTTCTAAAGAAACACTCAATTGTTAATTACAGGCGATTTCTGCAATCTACTAAAAATTGTCCAAGAAATCGAATCTTGAATTTTATTTCTGTATATTGGTAATTTTTAATCAGTTCAGAAAAATTATTATACTTAGAATTTGAGCAATTGCGGTTAATATTATCGTGTGTCATCCATGCGCTTTATGCCATTGAAAAACGGTTTCATAAATAACCCTTAGAATTTGCCCATAAAACACGCTATGTTGGAGAAATACTAGAAGTTTTGGCAAGATTTTGTCATATTTGTTTTAGATTATAATTCAGTTTTCAAATTACCTGGTCAAGTAAGGCGTGGCCTTCTTGATGATTAATTCAATGATGAGAAATTCAATGATTCTATAGGCAGAAATACAGGGGTTGTTAGTTAATAAAATTTCTCAACGAAACCCAAAGTGAATGGCCGGAATAAAAAGGCTCTTGTTATTTGTGTTTTCTTTCATTTAAACCAAAAATATGTAAGTTTTCGTTTGCCACAAATACTAGCACTGTCATATTTCAATACAATAGGAATTAAACTTCCTATAATAAGTGTTTCGTATGAAAGTTGTTCAGAATTTACCTTAATAGATTGAATTTTTGCTTTAAATTTTCGTCTGTCGAATTATTAAAAATTTATTTCAAACATGCATTTTCAAAAGCATTAAAAAGTTGAATGTATTTTTTATATTCATGCCTAAAATGTACGTGAAAGTGAAAAAAGAGTAAAATAAAATAACATAATTGCATTTTTTTTCCGGTAAATTAATAATGATACAGCAAGAGTAAATACACCTAATTTTTGAATACAGGAAATAACTGTATTCTACTAATAATTGAGCGATAAATTGAATTGTCATTTTATTCCTGACTATTAGGAATTTATAATTAGTTCAGAAAAATGATTATACTAAGAATTTAAGCAATTGCGTTTGATATTAACGTTTGCCATCCATGTGCTTCATGTCAAGTAAAAACTGTTTTATAAACCACCTTTAGAATTTACCCATGAAGCACGCCATGTAAAAGAAATACTAGAAGCGTTAGCAAGATTCCCTAATATTTGTTTAGGATTCTATTTTAGTTTTGAAATTACCTGGTTAAATATGGTGTATCCTTCCTGATGGTGTATTCATTCATTCTGTAAGAAGAAATAACGGGGTTTTTTATTCAATAATATTTTTCAGCGAAGCACAAAGTTAATGGTCGAAATGAATATGTCATTGTTATGTTAGTTTTCTTCGAATGAAACCAAAAATATCTAAGTTTTCATTTGCAGCAAATTGCACCTCTTTGTCATATTCCAATACAATCTGAATTAAATTTTCTATAATAAGTGTTTAGTATGAAATTTATTCAAAATTTACTTTCATAAGCTTAATTTTTGCTTCTGATTTTCGCCTATGAAATAAAAAAAAATTATTTCAAACATGCAATTGCAACAGCACTAAAAAGTTGAAAGTATTTTTTATATTGCGTCATCATGCAAAAGAAAAATCTAGTTTGTCTTTTTCAGTTTATAAAATCAATATGGACAGTACTGGCGTGCAGAACAAAATGACCAGTAACTCTATGTTTTACGAAATCGGAGATTTTGATATATCTGCGATATTGCAGACTGAAAACATACGCAAGTCAATAAAGGGTCTCTCCCCCATGATTCATACGAAATGTTATATATCAAATGCATAGATATAGCCGTATTATTATGTTTTCGAAGTTGACCTTAAGTCCATAGGTATATAATGGCCATTACATGCTTACAAGCAAATTCGGGAATTTCAGGTACGCTTCACAGGCATAAGAAACGGACGTATCTCTGCATGTGCTATATAAAATACATTCACGCCTATATCTCGCAAGGAAAAAAGGCGAGATGCGCGTAGCCGATTCGATTGTTGCTTTACAGTGTGAAAGTACATCAAAATCCATTAGTTGCGTATTTTTTCTTTGGATCAGATGGGCCTTAGTTTCCGAGATATCGAGGTCTAAGTATTTGCGCTCGAGCGCTGACTCGCCATTGTACTCTCTAAATCTGAATCAGTGAAATGTCACTGATTGTCAGTAAAAGTTCACTGATTGTAATAACTGGAAATGAATCACTGACAATCAGTAAAAAGTTACTTATTCATTTAGTGAAATAAACGCTTTTGAAAGTTGGCAGCACTGCACTATGTCAATTTAGCAGTGATAATAAAATAAGATTTTAGTAAATTCTATTAAATAATTATAGTAAAAACTTAAGAGACGTAAATTTGATCAAATATTCAAAAAGCGTATATATTTCGCGCAGTTACTTCACTACACTTACAGCCCGATAATTCAAAAATTTATATCAATAAGAATATATTTTTGCTACTGCAGTAAAAGTATAACAAAAACGCTTTATTTTAAAACTTGAAGTTTATGTCTCACATAAAATACTTTTCCCACTCCTTCCTGTTGATTTCTTCATTTATGCCCTTTCTTCCTCCTCTTTCCCTGTTACCATTTCCACTCCCTTCATTTACCACTTTCTCTACATCTCCTATGTAGCTTTCTTCCTCCTTCTGTCTTTTCTCCGATATCATTTGTCATGCTTTCTGTTTCTCCTGTTAAGTGGGTAAGTGAATTTTTGTCTGGGTTTCCCCTCTCCTCCCCTACTCATCCCTTCCCAGCCCTCTTGTTGTACAGATTACAAGCATATCATTTTGATTTCCCTTTCTCGGTTCATGTTTTATTGTATATTTTTCCTTGTTTTTGTCACAGAATGGCTTCGCTCATAACAGAAGACCAAATTCGAGCTGAACTTGAACGGCAACTCGACGAAAGAGGAGAGGAAGTTGATAATGATGAGGACAATTTGTTTGATGAAGAATGCAGTATAGATGAAGACGGAGCCCTGGAGATTGATAACATTGTTCCTGACGAGTTTGATGCGCTGGCTGAAGACGAAGAACCCCAATTTGATATGCATCACGATGGTGAGAGAAATATTGTTTTAGGCAAAGATGGAGAAGCTGTATGGACTGACAGGCCATTGCGAAATATCAGGACAAGCGTTCCGGCAACAAATTTGATCATTCATTCACCAGGCGCAAAAGGTGAGGCTAAAAATGCTGTCACTGAACTAGATTTTTTCTTACTTTTTATAACTGATAAAATGTTGGAGAAAATTGTGCTTCACACCAACGAGAAGATTCAAAAACTGGCTATAAAATACCGATCTCGACAGTCATTCACTGGGCCAACCAACGCAGTCGAAATGAAAGGCCTTTTTTCTCTCATGATCTTTAGTGGTGTACTGAGAAATTCAAACTTGAAAGTTGATGATATGTACTCTCGTAAGTTTGGACCACAAATAATCGGGTGTGTGATGCCCCAAATGAGATTTGCATTCCTCCTGCGTGCATTGCGATGCGATTCACTGGCGACCCGCGATGCTCGAAAAGACGATGATAAATTCGCAGCTATGCGTGAATTGTGGAATGATTTCACAGGGAATTGTGAAAGGTATTACACTCCTTCTGAGTATCTCACAGTAGATGAAACGTTGCTTATTCTCAGGGGTAAATGCAAGTTCAAAATGTACATACCGTCAAAACCGGACAAAAATATGGACTGAAGATTATAACCCTGTGTGATGCCAGAATATTTTATTTTTTGGGAGGAATTCCGTATGTGGGAAAAGGTTCGATCACTCGAGAATCAGATGTACCAATCCCAGCTTAATATGTACTGCAGCTTACAAGAAAATTTCGAAACACGAATCGTAACATCACAGTTGACAACTGGTTCTGCTCGGTCCCCTTAACAGAATTGTTATTGGAGAATAAGCTCACGCTGGTTGGTACAATGAGAAAGAATAAAAAGGAACTACCACAATCTTTTGTTACAAACAAAGGATTACCTCGGCAGACGTTCAGATTCCTATATCAGTCCGATAAAATTATGGTTCCTTACAACCAAAAGAAGGATAAGAATGTTTTGTTATTATCTACCATGCACGATTCTGGCAATGTAAATCCTGATAAACAGAAACCGGAAATTATACAGTTTCATAATTTGACAGAAGGGGGGGGGGTTCGACGTGTATGACAAGCAATGTCATTCTTACTCTACAGAACGAAATTCTAATCGATGGCCCATGAGGTATTTCCAATGTATCCTTGATACCGCTGGAATAAAAAATTACGTCTTATTCAAACTGAAAAGGAACAGATACATGCGAAGTGATTTCTTGAAGGATCTGGCTTATTTCCTTGCAGAACAGCAATTAAAGGTACGACTCCAACATCCGAAATTGCCTAGGATTCTACGAATAGAAATCAGAGGAACTTTGGGACTGGATGTTGAAGAAAATCCGCCCACTCCTTCAAATGAGCCTAAAACATAGAAGAGGTGCCATTTTCGTCCTCGCAAATAAGATAAAAAAACTCTGATCTCATGTGAAAAGTGCAAGAAACCTATATGACGACGCTGAATGAATTTGTTCTAAGTTTTGATGTAGAATTTCAATCCAGTTCTGCTCATTTTATGGAAGCCTTTGCTTATTTTATTGCAAGTTTGCATATTACCTACTGACATTATGCGATGATTTTGTGATTGACTCAGCATTTGTATGGTAATAGTAGTTCCTATTTTCATATTTTATTTGTTGTCAAACTTATTATATTACCTACCCATTATTCTAGTTTTTCGCTTCAGAAGAACAAAATGTGTTCCAGAAATTAAATTCGAAGGTCTGTATTTATTAAATCCCTGGTAGTTTCGAGGCCCTAGCACTAAGAAAAATGCTATATAAACGGTACCTAATTAGTCTCAAGATTTCATGGGACCTGTGAAGGGTTGAACTTTATGACCTACATATTTTTTCTATGAAAGTATACAAATTACATATTTTTGAAATTAACTATCATAAAGTACGATGGTCTCTTCGTCCACATTAAAGGTTCTTCAGTGTAAACTTGAATAAAAATTGTCATTAGTTTAGACATATTATAACAATTATAACCTGACTGTATGATCATGAAAATGTAGGTGAAATAGTTTGAACAAGTACTAAAATCGCAATAAAATGTTTAAATTCTGATCCTAATGAGAAGGTATTGGCTTTATGTGAAAAGCAACTTTCACGGATTTCCTTAAATGTTGACGTCTTGAGGCCTCTGAGTCAGCAAAAATAGTTTTCACGTCGATGTCTGTCTTTGTTATTGCCGGCGTTGACGTTGTCGTCGTCGTTGTAGGCAAACAAGACAATTTAACCCAATGACTTTTTTTCGATAAAGAGAAAATTAACAGAATTATAGAATTCACGAAAATTAAAAAATCAATCGGAAATAAAAATTGTAAGCCAAAAAACGCACGATATGAAAAAAAAGTGAAGGAAAAAAACGTTGCGATTTGGAAACCCTGCAAGTTGATCTTAAGAAATATTTGAATTTTCTTGAAAAATTGAAAATTTGATCGCACAAAAAATAATGAGAAATCAAAAATTCCATTTGACGGTCAAATTGTGCAAGATACGAGAAAAGACAAAAAATTCCAATTTGTGCCACAAAAAAAAACAGAAATTTGTCATGATTCACTTTTTAATTGAAAGTTTAGTTTTTCTTCTAATCGAAAAAAAAACAATATGAGAAATAAAAAAATTAAATTTCTGGATAAACGACACCACAAAAAAAATAAACAGACAAAAGATGTTTATCCCCCCAAAAAAAATGTTTATTAAACATTTTTGAATCAAACGCATAGTTTTTGTTTAAATCGTAAGAAATAACATGAATTATATGAAATTACAATTTTGAAAAAACGACACAAGCTACGAAGAAAACTCGAGGACAAAAGGTGTTCATCCAGAAGAGTACTAGAAATTTATTACGAATGATTTTTTTTATCAAACGCTTAGTCTTTGTTTTAATTGTGAAAAATAGAGTTAATAATGAAGTAATGAATATTTGGAAAAATTACACGAGGAATGGAGAAAATTAATGACCAAAAGTTGCTCACACAAAAAAGAGCTACAAATTTGTTATGGATTATTTTTTGATAGGACTCGTACTTTTGGTAAAATATTTAAAGTTCAATTTGATTTTTTTGAATGCGCACTTTTTTTTAGATATTACGAACAAAACGAATGAAATACGTCTGTTTTATTACCCATGCATATTATGATTGTAAATTACATGCGATATGAATGAAAATTTGCACACACAACATTTGGACCAATCTACTGTATAATATTATATTGATGAGAAGAAGACTACACAGATGAAAACGATAAGAAATAAAAAAGTTTAATATAAGAACGCGCCTGTGTAATATTTGTGATTTAATTGAAACAATAACAAGGCAATAATACGCACATTGCAAACAAGCTACGTCACATCCACCAAGTATATAACACTTTTATAATTTATTGCTTCAAGACAAAAAACTAGAGATAGTTACACCCGTGATCCATACCATCTTATCTTTTTTTCGTAAAAAAAATACCTCTAATCTATACACTGTCATTAACACAACGAAATCTAATAAAATATAAAGGCTCGCACCTCACAAACGACACGTGGACCATTTTATATGGAAAGCTATAAACAAAAATGTTCCCTGACGGATTAGTAATCGAAATCACTAAAGAATCAGTCAAAATTTCTCTAGATGAAAAGTCTTCTCTTAATATTCTTAAGATTGACTCAAAAAAAAATTCCAAAATTTCAGATATGTGAAATTAAAATTTCAACAAATAAGATTATCTTCAACAAAATAGTTGAATTTTCAAGCGAGAAAGATGAATTCTTAACAAAAAATGTAGTAGTTGTCATTTGAACCCATCAGACGATCTTTTCTGTAATTACCTTTGTTCATAATAATATTAAAAACCTTCAGAGATTTCCACATGGGTTCTAATTGATTTGAATTTGCAGAAGCAAAATAATCAGTTACTGATCACAATTATTATAAATAAATGTGACAACATCGCAGGAAGGTAACTCGGTCAATTATTTGCGTTTCGGAACATTTTTGGAAACACCTAAGGGCTTATTTTTTCAGGACTTTGAGTAATCTTTTCGTCGTCAGTTGAAATTTCTCAATAATAATCAATAAATTATTATAATTACTGAGTGAACCGTATTGAATTAACACGTGAACCTGCACAGTTATACGGCTGACTCTCGGCTTGCGCAGTTGGACAAAAATTTAATTTCCAGCTATAATAAATTATCCTGTCAGTGAACGCAACAAGTCTGAATTTGAGCTGACTTCATAAAAAATTATTTTATAGCAATTAACAAGGCCCTTGGAGGCGATTACGTAATTTTATTTCACATTTATTTATTTTTCATCTGAATTAAAAATTTGCCTCACTTCAGTTTTTTTTCAACATTCGCACGATATGTTTCAACTGTTTCGAAGGGAATACCCAACTTCAGAATATAGGCAATATATCGGATATACTAATTATTTGCCAAGAAATTGCATTTTGAATTTTATTTCTAAATCTCAATAATTTATGATTAGTTAAAAAAAAATATTATACCAAAAATTCAAGCACCTCCAGTAATATTAAGGTGTGCGATCTATGCGCTTTTTTTTTGACTAAAAACTGTTTTATAAATCACCTTAAAATCCGCCTATAAAGTACTGCATGTAGGGAAAAAATAGAGGCTTTGGCAACATTCTGTAATATTGGTTTCCGATTGTATTTAACTTTAAAATTACCTGGTGGATGGGGTGACCTTCGTGCTGATGTTATCGCTGATTCTGTAAGAGGAAATACAGGAGTTTTTTTTAATGCAATTTTTCAGCGAAACCCGAAGTTAGCGGTCAAAATAAAGATGGCCTCGTTATTTTTGTTTTCTCTAATTTAAACCAAAAATATATAAGTTTTCGTCTGCCGCAAATCGTAACACTTTGTCATATTACAATACAATAAGAATTAAATTATTTGCAATGAGTGTTTAGTATGAAAGATATTCGGAATTTACTTTCAAGGATTTAATCTTTTCTTAACTTTTACGCTTATCAAATTATTCAAATTTTCATTTAAATATGCATTTTCAGAAGCATTAAAAAGTTTAATTTTTTTTATATTTTGTTATCATGCACAAAAAAAAATCGGTAGCTTCTTCTAGGGGAAAGACTAGAAGTTTTGGCGAGTTTCTGTGATGTTTGTTTTAGATTGTATTTTATTTTTTGAATTACCTGGTGAATGGGGTGGCCTTCGTGCTGATGTTGTCATCGATTCTGTAAGAAAAAATACAGGGGTTTTTTGTTAAAGAAATTTTTCAGCGAAACCCAAAGCTGACGGTCGGAATAAAGATGCTCTCGTTATTTTTATTTTCTTCAAACAAAACCAAAAATCTATAAGTTTTCATTTGCAGCAAATTGTACCTATTTGTTACATTGCAATACAATATGAATTACATTCATTATAATGAATGTTTCGTTTAAAAGATATTCAGAATTTGCTCTCATAGGTTTAATGTTTGCTTAACATTTCCGCTTATCAAATAATTAAAATTTTTCTTTAAATATGCATTTTCAGAAGCATTAAAAAGTTAGTTTTAGATTGTATTTTATTTTATAAATCACCTGGTGAATGGGGTTGCGATTGTGGTGGTGAATTCACTGATTCTGTAAGCAAAAATACAGGAGTTTTTTGTCAATGAAATTTTTTAGCAAAACCCAAAGTAATGTTCGAAATGAAGAGGCCCCTGTTATTTGTGTTTCATTTAAATAAAACAAAGAAATATTCTTGCGAGGTGAACCTCTTTGACATATTTCAATACAATTTGGATTATATTTTCTGAAATTAAGTAAATATTATATAAAATTGTTCATTTGACAGACATGTAGTTTTTTCAAGTTGTTAGAGGTTCAGAAATTAACTCAAGAGATTTTGAATTCACAGAACTTTAAAGAATTTTAAATTTTTAACCTCTATTGATTTTTGGAATTTAAAGTTTATGAAATTTTGAAACGTATCCAGAACAGATTTTGCACATAAACCTAATTGAATAGGATCTTTAGAACCGACGTAGCACCAAGATGAAATTAATAGAAACTCTCAGTATTGAGTGAACTTGAAAGTAAAAAAAATCTAACAGTTGGAGCGAGGTTACGCCTTTTTCTATACTTGGCACACAGAAAAATGTCGATCCTCAAAAGTACACCGATTCGGTGTTGCTTTGAGTTGGAACAAAAATGAGACACCGGAGAATGAGAATGCAGATATGTTCATATTACAGTTTCACACTTGATTTTTTTTTATTTTGAGAAACAATTATCTCATTTCAAAACCATTTCGAGCTTCAACAAAAATGAGCCCACTATTTGTCTCCGCAGATTAGCAAATTTTGATCAGATTGACTTGTTGACAGATAATTCTAATTTCGAACCTATTTCAATTCACAAATCAAACTAATTTTATTAGATAGGCGGATTAAATTGGAATGCAATTGTTTTGTTTCGTGAACTGCTTTAATACTTAATTAGGTCCTAAATCAGATCTTAGTTCTTACATTGCAAAACACATTAAGCTTCAACCTGTTCAACTTTTAAAAACAAAAAGATTGAATATTGTCTGAAAGAGACATATTTTCTATAAAAGAGTTTAACTTTTGAATCCGATCAAGAAAATTAAGTTTCTACCAAAAACGATAAATTTCCAACTATAGAATCAATTAAAATATTCCAATGAATCTTAAGATATTTTTTTTTATTATTTCAAGAGTTTTAAAATCTTTAAAAAAATTTCTACTTTTTTCTGAAATTTCAGGAAATTGATCCAATTGTTCTCAAATCTTTCAAAATATTTCCTCAAAAGTAAGTTTTCAGCCTAAAAAACCAATGGAAAGTTTTTTTGGAATCTTAAGAAAAAAATTGCATAATTTTAAAACCTGTCAAAATCCTCAAAAAGATTTAAACTTTTATTTCAACACCTTTAAAGATGTACTTTTTGTAAAAAATGTGTTCAAAACTTTTTCAAATTTTTAAACATTTTAAAATAATTTCAAAATTATTAAAACTTTAAAATATCTTACGAAATAGTGCCGGTAATGATCATTATCACTGATTATCAAAAAACATTTCAAATCAAACTTTTCTTTTGTATCAATAATATTTAGAAACAATTAGAAATAAATGTTGTCGTCGAATTCCTTATTTGAAACATGGGGTCGCAGTATACCGCTAATCAGGTAGGCAACAAAAATGAGTGTAAGGTTTTCGAGAAATTTGTTTAATTTATTTCTTCAAATGCTGCTATCATCTTCAACCACATATTCAATTTTTTTATTTGAAAGACATAATAATCATGATTACTGAATGATTATTTAATGTAATTAAAATTGTATGTAATTGTATATAATAATGTAATAATTATTAAATTAATTAAATATTATTTATTACATTATTAAATTGTTATGATTAAATGATTATTAAAAATGTTGAATTATCATTTATTTTTTAGATTTATTTGTTTTTAAGTTACGCAATTATAATTTTTCTAAGATTCTTGGAAAAATTTAAAGAGACTTTTCAACATTTCAGATATGTCAAATCAAAAATTCAACACAAAAGATTATCTCCAGCCAAATAATTAAATGTTCATACAAAAAAGATAAATTTTCAACGAAAAATGTAGTAGTCGATATTTCAATCCAAAGAACACATTCTCATCAAGACACTCACGCTTCGCGCTCGATATTTGGTTTAAAACTCCTGTAAACCTCGCGCTCCACGCTCGTTTCTGTTCATCGCATAATAGAAACCCAAAGTTTGAGCGCGCTTACGCAACGAACATATGTTATGTTCTATGTACTTCAGATAAAAATGAC
>JAABKJ010010085.1:0-11052 GCA_011634705.1 Andricus grossulariae
GAGACGCAGCCAGACATCGATGTCTTGGAGACGAATTCAAGACAGCGCCAAGTCGAACTCAAGTCGAAGCATTTTTATTAGGGAACGACCTAAAAGCTCAGTTGATGAGCGAATTATCTTCGCAATAATATACTTACAAGAAACTACGATCATCTGCCTCGGAAATGAACTTCTAAAAAAGGTACATCATAACCGCAAGCGACAGTCCTCTTGGCTAGCCTAGGAGAGACCTGGTTTTTTCTTCCATCCACTTGGACCAAGTCCCAAGAAAAGACCAGTTTTTTTCGGGAAATGTGCTATGTGATGATAGGAAAAGAAAGGGTTGGAAAAAGAATAGTGAACGGTCCATATTAGGAAGAATGGAAGGGGTGACATCGATATAAGTCATACTGGTTTGGGAGTAGGTCGGAGAACAGGGCCGGCGATTTGCCCTGGGCATACATTATGCTAAGTCGACCATTAGGGGTGAAATATGCCTCGCGTGCCCCAGTCAGTTACCGGCGAGCGCGGTACTCGAGCACCGTTGCATTGCGAGAGTTACCGCCTCGTAGTTATTTGCAACTCTAACGAGACGCTAATTGGCTTTACCTGAAGCGTCGGACGAGTGTCGTCCCACGGCCAGAACGGCGAAAGTGGAAGTTCAAAATTCACTGGTACATCTAGATTCAAACTTTTAAATTTTGGAAATTGTACTTCACTCAACTAATTGCATTTTCTTCTATTTCCAGGTTTCAAACAAGGGCTTACAAATTGATAGTTGCTCTTGGAATCTAAATTTGTAATTAATTACTCACTTTTGAAAAGATTTTTATAGATTTTATAGAGATTGCATGTCCCTTATGAAATAATGTAATAGGAAAATTAGCAAACGCCTATAATGATTAGAGTGGGTCGAAAATAACCAATTTCAGAAATCGCAAACAGTACCATGCCCGAAAGTAGTGAATTGGGACCCCCATGAAGTGTACTGAATGTGGAATTGATAGATTTAAATCTAGGTGACGCAAGCGAGCAAAATAGGTTGAAAAAAATTATTTTATGCAAAGTTTTAGTTTTTATTTCATTTTTTTAAAGTATTTTTAGGGTTGCCCGGAGTCTTCTCAATTTTTTCTAGATTCAAACATACTATTCTGCAAAAGAAAATCATGTTTTAGCATACCCTTATGTTTAACTTTTATTTTTCGCGCCCATAAAAACCTGAAATTTTTTTTTTTCTGCATTTGAGGACTTTCTTGGGATCAAAATTAACTTACAAACAATTCAAGATATATAGGGGATCAAAACTGGAAACACTTTAATTTTTTAAATATTTAAATCTACAGATCATGGAATTATTTACTTAATTTTTTGTGAGTTCATTTGGATCCCAAGAAAGTCCTGAAATGCCAAAAAAAATTTCTTGATGTTTTTATAGGTGCGAAAAATAAAAGCTAAAAATAAGGGTAAATTAAAACATGATTATCTCTTACAGAATAGTATCTTAAAATCTAGCTAAAACTGAAAAGACTCTGGGCAATTCTAAAATTGTACAAAAAATTGAAATGAAAAAAGCTTTAAAACTCTGCATAAAATAATTTTTTGAACCTATTTTTCTCGCGCGCGTTACCTAGATTGCTTGCGATTTCTGAAATTTGTTTTCTTCGACCCAACCTAATAATGATTTGCCTATCAGTTTTGTAAATCCTTTACAATCTTTGAAATGATTAAAAATCCCCTGACTATCAAATTAATTAAAATTCCCTAAGTTCTCTACAGATCCAATGTAATCACTTGAAATTTGTAAAATCTCGTACAATCTTTTAAATAATTAGAGGTCCTATTAAATCATTTAAACCTCGTTAAATTATTTGAAATTCCTTCAAGTCTTTGCAAATTCTACAAAATTCTGTGATATCTCTTGAGAATTTTTCGATCTCCTAAAATCCTTTTAGTGTTTTTTAATAATTCAAAATGTTTACAATCCTTCAAATTTTTAAAGTTTTTTTTCACCCCTAAAATTATTAAGTTTCGTAGAAGTCCTTTAAAATAAAATTTAATTTATTCATTTCAAATTCTTTGAATATAAATTAAATCAAAAATATTCATTAAAGTTCACTAAAAATTAAACGCTAAACTCCCTTTAAATCCTGAGAGATTCAAGAAAATTCTACAAATCTTGTGAAATGACGTGAATTACCTTAAAATTCCTTGAGTTTTTTGGAATCTAGAAAAAACCTCCCAAATCCCTAGATCCATTGGTTCCATAAAATGCTTTAAATCTTGTGAAAATCTTTAAAATTTCTCAAAATCCCTTGCAATCTTTGGAACTGACATGAAATTTAATTAGTTTTAATTACTTTCCAAAATTTTTCAGAAATCCCTTGAAATCTTTAAATATCCTGCAAAAACTTTTTTATTCCTAAAAATTTGTAAATTTATTGAAACCCTTTGGAAGGCCGTAAATCCCTTAAAATATTTTCTTCGGAAATTGTGAAAATCTATTTTATAAGTAAAATCAACTTGAAATCCCCTGAATATTTAATTTGACTTGAGCTGATTCATTCAAGTCCTCTAAAAAAATAACTTTAAATCCTGAGAAATGTTTAAAATCACTAGAAATATTTAAAAGCCCTAGTAATCCTCAGAGATCCAATAGAATTCCTCAAATCTTGTGAAATTTCTTAAAATCTTTGAAATTACTAAGAATGTATTGAAATTTCATTTCCTTTCAAAAATTCTCTCAAAATCTCTAGAGATCTTTAAAAATCCTGCAAAATAATTTTAAATCCCTTAAATATAAATGTAGTTGAACTTATTCATTAAGATCTCTTTTAAAAAGCGTTCAAATCCCTAGAATTTTTGGAAATTCTTTGAAATCTTTGAAATCCCTTGAAACCTGTTGAAATATTTTCTTTGGAAATCGTGAAAATCCATTATACAAATAGAAGTTACATGAAATCCTTTGAATATTTAAGTTGAATTAAGCTTATTTATTAAAGTCCTCTCAGAAAAGCCCTTCTAATCCCGAAAAATCTTTGAAATCACTAGAAATTTTTAAAAGCCCTAGAAATCCTGGAGATCCAATAAAATCCCTGGAAACGTTTGGAAATCCTACAAAATCATTTTAAATCCCTCAAATATAAATGAAATTGAACTTATTCATGAAAGTTCTCTAAGAAAAAGTTAAAATCCCTAGAAATGTTTGAAATTCCTTAAAATATTTGAAATCGCCAGGATTCCCTTGAAATTTCAATTCATTTATTTTTTTTAATTCTCTAAAAATGTCTTCGAAACTTTACAAATCCTACAAAATTCCTGAAATTTAAGAAATCCCTTAAAGTCCTTTGGAATCTCTTAAAATTCTCGGAAATCTATGAAATCCTCTAAAACCCCTTACAGTGTTTCCAAATCCTATGAAAGTTCTTGAAATCCGCGGAAATATTTTGAAGCCTCTTGAAAACCGAAGAAGTAGTTTAGAATTAGTTAAAATATTTGGAAATCCCATTAAAACCCAATTTAATTCTATGAAATTCTTTGAAATACATTGAAGTATTTGAAATCTTTTAAATCTTGAAATTCTGTATTTCGATTTCGATTTCTCTATATTTTGCATAAATTCTTTCCATATTTTAACATTATTCTCTTATAATGATTTTCTATAATGATTTTTCTTGAATCGTGAAAAAATTGTAAGAAATTGATTATGGTACAATCATTATAAACCTATACTAAATGTCCTATAATTTCCAACAATATTTCCGAATTATAAAATTCCAAAATCAAAATAATCTTCAAAAAATGTTCAATAATAGAACAATAACTAATGAACCTAATAAACTACTTTTATTTAAAGAATACTTTTTATTATATTTTATTATTTAACGATTTTTTATTATTTTCAGTTTTAAATGCTAAACTATGAATAAAGCCTATGAATAAAAATTTTTCCATTTGGATAGCCTCCGAGGCTTTAAAAATGTACAATCTTAAGTATTCCTCATTTTTTCAAATGATACAATTTTGAAAGATTTAAAAATTAAATAAAACCAATTTAAATGTTTCGATGTATGATTTCAATTCAAGATTCTTTAATTTTAAACGATGAATAAACCAAGATGGTTAAAGACTTCTTAAAAGAATTTTAAATTTAATAATTTTTACTGAAAATAATATAGAGAGTCGAAAAAGTTAAAGACTTCTTCTTTATTCTGAGCATTTTGAGTAATAAACATATCAAAATATTATTAACTAAAAAAGATAATTAAAGAAGCATAGTAAGTAAAACGTCAAACATATTTATTTCAATTATATTAGTTGCCGATTGGTAATTTCATTCTTTTGGTAAAATTTTGAAGATTTAAAATTAATTTCTAAGAAATATGTGCAATAAAAATGTAATATAATTGCCTTCTAAACTTATGTGTTTCTAAAATTTAAATAACAAAAAAGATCCAATTAAAAACAGGAATACAAAAACAAAAGCATCTATGCGAACCAACTTCATGCTGCGAACGGAATTCATTAGATACGAACCGAATGTATTAACTGCGATTACATATAGATGATTAATGTTAATTAATACTCGTAAGCGGATTCCTAGTTCTATATCCTAATTTCCAGACCTTCCATAAATACCGCTGAAAATTCCATCCAGATATCCAAATATTGCATTGATCTAAATTTCGTGGAATATCTCCCGTTGAGTAAAAACTACATTTTTTCCAGTTGGAAAACCTTTTAATAAATAAAAATTGGAAACGAAATGTGGAAATGTCAAACGGGATTTGATATGTTGGTTGAAAATTTTCCGCGACTTGATTACGTCCTTCACGGTTGAAAAATTAACTTTTCGCCATGAACATAACGATGGATGCAGAAAGTGGAAAAATGTGTTTTGCCGGAAATAACCGCTGTTACGGATGTAGCGGGAGCGACGATTTTTTCGACTGTCACGTGTCGGTTGATAACAACGATTTTGCGAGGATGGTGTTGCGCTGCTGCTCTTCTTTCGCGACCCACGCCCGAATCGATTTTGTAGCCCGAGTAACATGGAGAGGAGTTTAATCATAATTAACGAGAGATAAATATTCATTAATGGGTTATATCTGGATCGGGTTTCACCCTGATATCCTGTAAATTGCGGTGCAAAAGTGGCACCCTTAACGTTATCAAATCTCTGCAGGATTGAAATACATTGTTTATTGTTGGCCAGCAAATTTAGAAGCATTTTCCTTTGATTCAAAGTTTGATTACTACAAACTTTTTATTGATTAGGTCTATATACTCATTTATTTATCCATCACTAAACTAGCAGTAAGTCCTAAAAGAAAAAGTGGTATGTCCGTACTTTCCATAAAATACGTTACCAGTTTGAGGGATTGGTTAAAAATTCTATTATTTGGTTGAAAATTTAATTACGAATCTTGTTGAAAATGCAACTATATTATTGAAAAGTCATCTTTTTTTTCATCAAAGATTTGACTGCTTTGTTCAAAATTCTTTTTTTTTCAGCTGAAGGTTCATTTCTTTGGTTTAAAATTTAACTATTTTGATAAAAATTCGTTTCATATTTCGTGGAAAATAAATTTTTTAAACTGTCAATTAAACTATTCCATTTTTGGTTGAAAATGTATCTTTTCGCAGTTAAAATTTGAACTACTGAGTTAAAAACTTATCTTTTTTAGTAGAAAGTCTAACTTTTTGGTTGAAAATTCTTCTTTCTTGGTAGAAATTTAATTCTCTTGGTTGAAAATTTATCCTTTTTGGTTAAAAATGCAATTGTTTGGTTGAAACATCAACTGTTACATGCTTCATTGTGAATTCATTTTTTGTGGTTGAAAACTTGATTATTTGACTCAAAGTTTAACTACTTTGTAAAAAAATTAATATATTTTTTTGATTAAAGATACATAATTATAGTTCAGAATTCAACTATTTGCTTTTAAATGAATTTTTATGTTAAAAAATCTACTGTTTTGTAGAAAATTTATCTTTTTGGCTTGATAATTCAAGAATTTTATAGAAAATTAAACTATTTGATTGAAAATTCAACTTTTTGTAAATAATTCGTCTTTTTTAATCTAAAATTAAATAATTTTGTTGGAAATTCATGTATTTTCTTCAAAATTCATCTTTTCTGGTAAAACATTAATCTTCTCGGTGACAAATTCATCTATTTTCTAGAAAATTATTTTTGCTTGTTGAAAATTCAATTTTTTGTTTGAAAATTCAACCATTTGGTAGAAAATTCAACTATCTGGTAGAAAATTCATATATTTGGTTGAAAATTCATCTTTTCCGATTCAAAAGTCCACTATTTTCTGAAACATTCCACTTTGTACCTTACAAACATTACTCTTTGTTAAAAATTCATCTTTTATGATAGAAACGTCATCTTTCTTGTTTGAAAATGAACTTTTTTTATGAAAATACAACTCTCTTGTAAAAAATTTGTCTTTTCGTCTTGCAAATTCAAATATTAGATTAAATTTTATTCTTCTTTGTTTGAAAATTTAACCATTGGCTTGAAAATGCATCTTTGTATGCTGAAAATTCAACTATTTGGTTAGAAACTTAACTATTCTGTTAAAAATCTAATTATTTTTAAGAAATTTGACTATTTTGTTAAAGTCATCATTTTTGGTCGAAAATTCTACTATGTTGATGAAAATTCATAGTTCTTGATTCGAAATTAATTTTATATGATAGAAAAGTCATTCTTCTTGGTTGAAAATTGATCTTTCTTGCTTGAAAAGTAACTTTATTGTTGAAAAATATGTCTTCGAAAAAATTCGACTTTCGGGGTGGAAAATTTTACTATTTGGTTGAATTTTAAGCTTTTTTCTGAAAAACTCGTCTCTTTTCCTAGAAGGTTCATCTATTTGAATGTTAGCGCAACTTTTTGGTTGAAAATTTTTTTTTGCGTTGAAAATTAATTTCTCTGGGTAAAAAATCTTTTTTAGTTGAAAAATCAACTATTTTTTGGAAATGCTAGTATATATTTCGGCTTGAAATCTTAGAAATTTGAAGTGTTTCGTACTGAATTCAATATGCGATCTGCATTCATTTTATTAAAAAGAATTCATAAATTTTCCGTGCCAGTCCTCGACTACACCACTGCTTAAAAGGAATATGTTTTTCTACAACAACAAAAAAACAATATGGAAATTAAACACAAAATTTATGAAAATATTTAGCCTTTGGAACATTTTTGAAACAATTTTAATTACTTTGATAAATAAAATATGATAGACCAATCCCATTACAAAACAGGCATAGAGGTCCAGCTTAGGGTGACAGAATTAATTGGTATTCGCATATATCATTCTATGGTGAAAATAAAGGAACACGTATTCAACAGTTTATTGAATTTGTTTAATTTATTTCCTGAAAATTTCAAAAGTTCATAGAATGACAAAATGGCGGTTGTTTTTATAAAATTATTGAAAGCGGATATTCCAAAAACCCCACTTCATACATGTTGTTTGGTAACAGCTGATAATATTCACCATATAGCTTGTAATTTTCGTTCTTGGTAAGCTACTACTTTATATTTAGAAGAATATATTTTCGAAAACTCAAACTTTTTAATTTTTCTAGGAAACAACGAAAGAAACGAAAGAAAATGTTTAGATAAAACTTTACACAGCTAGAAAAGTTTTACAGAAAACATCTCTTGCTCTTTTGTGGTATGTATTTTGCATAGTTCACGAGAAGAAATCAAAAATTATATTTGAAATAAGAAAAATATTTGTTTGCCCTGAAAAATCAATAAGACATTAAAAAATGATCGGATGCCTTTCTTATACAAGCAGAAACTGTAAACGAAATATCAGAAAAAAGTGGACCTTTTCAGGCAACCTTTATTTCCTTCAACGAATTTTGAAAATATTAAAAGATAATTTTCAGGAAAACACCACCTTTTTACTTTTTCTGATATTGTGAAAATGTTCGAGCTAATATAAAAAAGATCCTGTCAGTTTTATGTAAGTCAAATTATTTCTAAGGACGGACAATTTTTTTTTATGATATTTTTTATTTTTGCTCGTAAACATTGCGCGCTGTCACAATAGAGTAAGAGGTGTTTTCTGTAGAACTTTTCTAGATGTTTCAAAGTTCATTTTAAAACTTTTGTACCTTTCGTGCTTTCAGAGAAAAATGAAAAGACCTCATTTTTCAAAATATTTTTTTTTCTTCCTGAAGTAGTTGTTTATCAATAAATAACTCACAAGCAAAGGTAAATTTAAGAAATGCATTGAAGAGCAAAACAAAAATTGGTCTTTTCCGGTTTACAGACATTTGCGCAGGTAATAAAAGTTAAATAATTAAACTGTGAAACCAGAAAAAAATTTCAATATGAGTATTAAATACTCAACTGGAAAATCAAAGCATCGGAACTAGTCTACATTTTATATATTTGAAATAAAAATAAAAAATTGGGAGCCATGTAATCTATGGGGCATTATTTCTCCACTTGTGATTTATAGCTCTGTTAATACTATAATTTTTCAGTCTTTTAGTAGAAAAGCTTCTCCAATCATTTAAATTCTCATATATTTATTATTAAATAAAATTATTCAATTTTGAATGAGTTTGATCTAAAATTCTTTCGAATTTGAAAAGTCTAATTTTTAATGTTTTCCCGATTGAAAGAGATTTTTTTTACCACTTTTATTGGAAAGTGTCTATGAAACCGGCCGGCCAGACGACTATATAGTGGCATGATTAATGAAAATTTTGATTGGTTCAATTTTATTTTTTGTTTTTTATTATGAATTGAAGAATGGAGTTTTTTTATTTCAAACATTTCGATTAATATTTGTATTTAGTTGAAGCGGCACAGATACTTCATTTTCAATATTTCTGTTATGATAAAAGGAATTTTTTTTTATTTTAAATCTTTTTCTGAATCGAAACACGAACATTTTTTTTTATTCAATTGGAGCAGAGTAAAGTTTGGATTCAATTTTTTTTTTTGAATTAGAAAAGGAAAGTTTTCTTTTGAATTTATTTCTGAATTCGAATAGGGACATTTTGTAATTTCCACATTTTTGTTAAGTCGATGGGGGAAAAATTCAGTCATTTTCACATTGTTCTAGAGATAAAAAGAGGCAAATGTTTTATTTAAATTTTTGTTCTGAATTTGAAGAAGGGCATTAAAGAGTTGAATTGGTTCAAATGTTGTATTTTTAAGATTTGATTTAAGATGAAAAGGGGGAATTTTTTAGTTTATTTTCTTAAGTTTTGAGTTTGAAATATTTAATGTATATAATTTTCATGTTTAAAATTTTGCATATTCAAATACTTAATTTTAGAAGTCTTATTTTGAGGCTTCTTAAAATTATACAATATTTAGAGCTTAAATTTGAAAATGTTAGTTTTTTAATTTCTTTATGTTTAATTGTTCGAAAATAGCAAAATTTAATATTGTTCAAACTTGAATAATTTCAGATTAGAATGTTTAAAACTGGATAATTTCAAATGCAAAGGAATTGAAGTTGTTCAATTTCTAATCAAAAGGGTTCGAAATTGAATAATTACAAAATCCAAAATTTGGAATTTAAATAATTTTTATTCCGAATCGATTAAAATTTGAAATGGAATGTTCGAAAGTGAAAGCTTCTAAAATTCTACCATTGGATCAAAAAATAAATTTATCGTCATTTTCGCAGATTAAAATGGAAACATTTTAAACGATAAACCTTAAAAATCAAATTATTCTAAAAAACGTTAAGAATAAATTAATTTTAAATGTAAAATATTAAAAAATTAAAACTTAGGAAAAGGAAAAATTCAGCGTTCAACATGAAAATCCAGACCTTTAAACTTGTAACCATTCAAAATAAAATAAATTATTTAATTTCTGAGGTACAAATTTCAGATGGTCCTATTTTTATCAGTTTTGGTTTCAAACAACACAATTCTCAAATGTTTAATTACGAATCTTTCAATTTTCAATACTTTATTCAAAATTATTTTTCATTCTTGAAATTTTCCAATGAAATATTTTCAAATTTTAAATGACTGATTGTTCTAAAAGTTCAATTAATAATTGGAAAATTCTGTGATATTGCAATAAAAATAAAAATTTGAAATTTGCATGATTTTAAGCCTTTCAATTCGAAATTATTTTCATTTTTTATGTTGAGTTTGAAACTTTCAATATTTTTGAATATTTTCAAATGAGAAATAATTCACTTTTTAACGCGTAGCTCTAAATTTTTCTCATTTTTAAGGCTTGAACTCTTTTCTTAAGTTTTCATTGTTTTGAATTAATTCTGGAGATTGTTTAATTACAAATATCTTGAACTTGTAATTGTGCAACTGTCAAGTGTTTCAATTTGATATTCTGCCTTATCGAAGAATTTTTGAAAAAACAGACAATTTTCTACATTTAAAATTAAAACGGAACAATTTAGAATATTCAAATCTTAAATTATCAAAGCAATATATAAATCGTTGAAGATGAAAATATTCCCTAAAAACCTACGAAATTCTTATGTTTATGAATAAATAAAATTCTGATTTTTTAAACTGAAAGTACTTATAGAAGAAACCCTCAGCTTTTCTTTCAGTGAGCAAAAAATAAAGTACGCTTGTTTCTAAAAAAGTCAAATTTATTTTTGACCTCCTTGCTTTTGAAGTAAATAATTTTTTCTTTCAGGGCCTTAAAAATCAAACTGTTTTAGAATTGCGCAATCAAAACTATAATTAATAATTCAAATTACAAAAGTTTTGAAAATGAGCAGTATGATCAATAAATAATCATGTAGCATCAAGTGACATTTAAAGTGATTGAATACATCTTTGTACTAATGAATGTGCTTTCTGTACACAAAAATGACTCTCATTTTCACGATTAAAAATTGAAGAATTTTAAATATTGTGAACCTTTACAGTGAAATTATTCTTAAAACGTGCGAAATTATATGCATTCTAATTGAAAAATTTTAAAATTATTCAATTCAAACTTGAAGCGTTTAAAATTAAACAACTCCAAGCTTTGTTCAAAAACTGAAGAATTTTCCAATTAGGATCTTGAAACTAAATCGTTAAAAAGATTAATTTTAAAAT
>JAABKJ010010086.1:0-11051 GCA_011634705.1 Andricus grossulariae
ATGGACGTGCAGGAAGCTAGAGTAGTATGCCAGGACAGAAAAGTTTGGCGACAAATAATTTATAAAAAGAATGTGAGCAGAGTGAATGAAGCCTGAAACAAAAACCTTGGATACTAAAATACATCACTACTTTACCACCGAGCAATGCACGCCTACCCCGAAAGGGAAACGGCTTAATGATATAATAATAATAACCGCATGTCAAGCGCCATATTGCATTTTGTCTCTCTTCGACAGAGGATCTAGTACTCGGCTCGGTGCTGCCACCTATTATTAATTTTTCATCACGAACCTCATTGCTACGCTTTCAATATCTCGAAGCAAAAATTCCATAATTTGACATTGTTATTACGAGCGTAATAACAGGGGTGATAACCCGAGCCGTGGGTAGAGCGGTACTCAGGCTCCTGTCGTCGTACCTAAGAATACTTGCCTAGAGGACGCCAGGGTTGTGCAGTGACGCGTCACTCGAGTTTTTCTACGTATAATACATAAATGACGCAATATGCAGAAAATTGTAGAAAACTATGTATAATACATATCAAAGATGCCAAAGGTAATTTACGTGGGCTCAGGCCCAATATAAATAACAATATAAATTTAAAGCCCATAAAAGTAAAAGTGAACATGTATGTTAATAAAGAATAAATATTATATTATTTTCTTTAATAATGTATACAATCTTCCTTATTTTTAATTTTCTTTGTATAAAGAAAGTGTAATCAAATTTTTGTGAATTAAACTCCAGAACACGAGATTCAGAAAAGTCCACTATTTATAAACTAATGTTCATTGCATGTTTATGTAACTTGTGTCAGAGGTATTATATTTATACATAAACATGTAATATTTATTCATACAATTTATATTATATTTAGAATTAAAAAATATTTTGAATCCTTAACCTATAAATTGTAACTGATATTATTATTATATTCATATGATTGATGTAACTGATGATTCACTAACTTCTGTTTATAATCACGATTTCTACAGGAATGTGTGCAAAGATATAACACTCCAGATGGCAATTCGAAAAATATATAAAAATAGTTGACAAGCGCGCGAACGATTACTTATAGGTTAGGATACCATGTTGCCGTACTTCTACTCATATTCCACATTCTCAAAAACGTTGCGGATTATGAAGTACAACAAACAAGTATATTATTTTTTTAAATCATTTGTTCAGGAAAGTGATAAATAATGACGAATAATTAATAATTGCTCAATATTAGTTGTTTCTGTAAGACAATTGGGTATTTTCAAAATAACGAATTCAAAAATCCCGCCCACATAGTCATGCGATCAAATGTCGAAAACAATGTAATATACGTGATGTATTATACGTACCCATTCCTGGAGGAAGCGTAGGTGGACGAAAAGAGACCCATGCCTATGCACCAGCTCAAAGTCACCCGCGACCGCGTAAGCAAGGAGGTTCTCGTTGAAATCTTGAAAAATTGCCCCAAAAATAAGAATTTTTGTAAATATTTTACTTACGGTACTTAATAAGCTGATACTTCTGTAATTACACTAGTTAAAAAAATTGAAAAAATGTTCTGCCTACCACATGGTAATAAGATCTTTTTATGTATTTTGGCCCACTAAAGACGAAAATCACACACACACGTTTTTTTATGTAAGCATTTTCGAGATATCAATGTTCGAATTTTTTTTCAATTTTCAGAGTTTTTCCAACATTTTTGAGTATATCTCGAGTTCTAATTGACCGATTTCCCTGAACGAGCTCTCAAATTGAAGACAACTGAATCATGTGCAACTTTCTATTGTAAAGTTTTTAAATCGGCCGAGTAGTACAAATGCTAGTGATTTTAATAAGTTGGCTAATATTTGGGATTTCTATTCTTCCCAGGACGATATGTGAATTGTTGACCTCGTTTTTTGACAAAAGACACAACTTGTCTAACTCATTAAAATCGCTAGAACCTGAACTACTGGATTTATCTGAAAACTTTAGAATAAAAAGTTGTGCAGGATTCACTCGCCTTCAATTTGAGTGCTCGTTTAGAGAAATCGGTCAATAAAACTCGAGATATGCTCGAAAATGTCGGAACAACAACGGAATATTGCTACGAGAATCGCCTTTTTCCAGCCATCTAGAATTTCTACCATCTCAATACATAAATTTATCGAATCGCACAGACTGTGAGGTATGTAGTCGCTACCGTATTTAAGTATTTCAGCGTTGATATTGTCAACACCTGCAGTCTTACCATTTTTTAAGTTCTTCATTATATCCCTAACCTCAGAGGCACAGACTCTCAATCGGGTTTTCTAACGTATCGTGTTCTATATCGCAGTTGTGGTGCCTTACAGCTTCACCTCCCAATAACTCCTTAAAAGAGTCTCTCAAAGCGGCTAATATCCCATCTGTATTATATCGCATTTCACTTTTACCTGTTTCTCATGCTGACATACTCTGCACTTTTACCTCCCTTCATATTGATCAACGCCCATTTATAAAACAGTTTCTTGCTTCCTTTAAAATCGTTTTGCATTTTCTTCTCTTTTTCTGTTTTGATTTTATCTTTACTTTCCTTGATTAGTAGTTTTACTTTCCTCTTTTTCTCTCTGTAATCATTTTCAAGTCTATTTCTCTCCTAATCGCTAATGTCTGTGATGTTCGACCACTGATCGCAGTACCACACTTCAGTCGCACTCCTAATAATGACATCCCGGATCATAGTCGATGCACCCTCTATATCTTTATTGTTTATTAGCACCTTCTAAGTTGCCTCATCTATACGTTCGTTTATACTAGTTTGAAAATCTAGTCGCACTTCCGGTTTATGTAGATTGTCAATCTTGATCCGCGTTTGTTTCGTTTTTTTTATTCTCCTTCTTCATCCCTGACCTAAGTTTCCTTTGGAGACTGGAAGGTAACGTTCAGTATTATATTCAGAACCCCTCGAGACCCTTGTTTCTTTTACTAGCTCTCTTAGTCTTTCATCCGCAACAACGAACTCAATTATACTGTGGCTATCTCCTCTACACCATGCATACAAATGGATCATTTTATGCCTAAACCAAGTATTTGTAATAAATATGCCCTTTTCTAAGCATAAGCTAACTAATATTTCTCCGTTACTGTTTTTTCTTTGACCCTCAAAATTACCTAGCACCCTTTCTTTACCCTGTGGGTGGACGCCAACTCATCCATTCATATCTCCTAGTAGAATTATTCTTTCACCATGATCGCAAGTACTTACGGTATCACATAAAGTGTCCGAGAAGACATCTTTTACTTCACTCTTGTCACCATCAACTGGGACGTAGCACGCTATGATCAATAATCTTCTGATTCCTACTTTCATTCTAACGTACAACAATCTAGGAGACACAAATCTATTATTCCTGAGATGCTGACTTGCTCTCTCATTCATAACCAAATCGAACCCTTGACTACCATATGATACACTATCTTCTCCTGACTATAATGTATTTTTCAGGTCAAAATCATGTCCAAATTAAGTAGTTAGTCGTCGTAGGGTGGAGACCCTAGTTATAACATCAGTCCCACCAAATTTCGGTTAATGGAGGGGGAGTGTAGGTACAGAACTGGAACCGAAAGAGTCATAGTTGGTTGGGTTTTTATACTGAGAAGGTCACCAGCCTTCTGCAGTGTAGTATTAGATGGGAGTTCATATGGTCCCATCTGCCCATTCTCGGCCTTCCTCTAAGTACGACACCAAAAGCGGCAATAAATTGCCTTTTTTTACCTCGAACATTAACTTTGGTCTTCATTGTGTTTTACCCTCATACTCGGCATTCAAAATCCCCCCCCCCTCCCCCACTCACCCTCGGTATTACCTCCGTAATAATCTGTAAAGGTAACCTTGACGGTTCCTGTGCAGGAATTTGGCAAAGGAAACTGTACATGATCCTGCAAAGGAACCTGCATCGACAAAGGAACCTTTGACTGATCCTGTACACATTCCTAAGCAGGTTCTTATGCGATGTAAATTAAGGCGCTGGTTCCTATACAGAAACACGTATAGAGTCCTTTACAGAAAGTCATCGCGAAAACTCATGTTGCACACAGCTATAAAGTTGCCTTCCTGTTATTTACTTTAAGATCGAACTCATTATCGAAGGAGCCAAGTCACTAGCGAACCCTCGCGGATTAGTTCCTATGCAGGTTCATGTGTAGGATCCTGAACAGATTCCTGTACATGAACCCGTGTCTCAATTCACTCTGTGAAGGAACCTGTACAGGATCATTCAAAGGTTAGCTTGCATACAGATTCCTTTGCAGGATCATATACAGTTTCCCTCGCCAAATTCCTGCACAGGAACCGTCAAGAATACCTGTACAGGTTCGGGTGCAGGTCATTGTACAGGAACATGTGCAGGATCCTCCAAGGTTCCTGTACAGGAATTTTTAGCTGGGGCAAGATTATGTCTAAGGTAAATTGTGTTGTATAGATTATACACAGCTCTTATACAGGGTGACCCATACTCAAGTGTCCTGACTCATATAGCTGTGAAAAATAAAAAAAATAAAATCGAAAATTCTTATTCCAAAAATTAGATGAAGTTTTAGTTTTGGAGATATAAAATATTGCGGCCAGACCAATCAGGAGCGCGGTATAGACAGACGTGCGTACGTGAGAGGGAGTTCAACGCTGTGTTATTGAAGCGAGCACCGAGGTGGTGTTAGCGACATGAGAACAACGGTCACTACACTATGTTGGACTCCCGCTCACGCACGCACTACGTTTTATACCGCGCTCCTGATTGTTCTAGCCTTAATATTTTCTAACTTAAAAACTAAAACTTCAACTGATTTTTGAAAAAGGAATTTTCAATTTATTTTTTTAATTTTTATACAGCTATATAAGTCAAGACACTTGAGTCTGGGACACCCTATATAATTTGTGATGAATTACGGGATTGATTTAATCGAAAGTCGAGTCAGTACGTATTTTTCGGATGATTAGTTTTGTATTCCGGGTTAATTTCGAGTGGCCACTTGTATGCTTTTCCGAGCTACAGGCCACGTGGTCATTGTTGAGTAATTTTTCCTTTTCTTTCATTTAACTATCTATTTTGTAGGTGTTTTACCATAAATACACCGTTTGAAATGCCTGAAAAATTTATTTGATTGTGAAAACATAATTGTTTTGTAATTTGCAGAACCACCCCTAAGATGCACTCAAGGTTCCTCATCCTTGTTCTCTAATAATTTTATGACGTATTAAGCTTTTACCAGGTTAAAAATTATGATTTACCTTACGCGATATAGGGTTTTCGCGATATCAAGATTCCTTTTCTAAAAAGCCATTAGTGAAGCGTAGCGACCAATTCGTTCACAACGTATATAATGAATTTACAAAACTTAAAAAAATATGGGCTGAATTATAAAATATAGTTTCAACCACGTGGTTGACCAGTAATGAACCGAACTACTCTCGACGAGCGTCTTTCTTACCGCGCCGATTCTCATGAATAAATTTCTCGTACTATTCGAATCACATATCTAGCGATATCGACCGAAGACTTATTTCTACAACGGTGATACGTCGAAATACGCCAACAAAGACAATCGGCTCAGAGCGATCTCCATATCTATCGGCGTCGCAAGGAGAAGTGAACTCGGCCTCCTCACGCGCGCCCTCTAACGTTCTTTCTCAATATTTCTGTCACTTGACTATCCTAATCGTAGCTTGGTGTCCGAGCTGTAGATATAGAACGTAAATTTTACATAAAAAAAACATTCAACCTTCGATGCATCACTGTCATTTTTCAATACTTCCGACACAGCATCATCTTTGGCAATAGATATTGGTAAATAATTTTCGATCGGCTCACATGCGCTTTTGTTTGCATTCGTGCTGAATCTTTATTACGCGAATTCTGTACTTGATAGGTCGACGATTTATATGATTCTGAGTATAATTTAAGAGTTATTGTTAAACCATCTTCAAATCGTGGCATGTAGCTGTACATAATTTCAAACGGAGTTTTACTGGTAGTTTTATTTATAACTTAATTGAAGTCGCGCTCCACTTTAAGCAAGTCTGCGTCCCACTTTCTTACCTCCAAGTCATACAAATTCGCCTGCACCGCGAGTAAAATTGTTTCATTCAGCCGCTCGACTTGTCCGTTTGCTTATAGATGACGAGAAGAATTTAAGGTATATAATACGCCATGCTTTTGGCAGAACTCCTTGAACTGTTCAGAAGTGAAAAAAGTTCCTCTATCTGTAATAAGTTTCGTAGGTGCTTCAAACAGATTTAAAAATTCTTCGAGCTTTCTAATAATTTATTTAGATTTGACATCTTCCATATCATACAATTGCGCGAACTTAAATAAGTTGTATATCACCGCTAAATTTTTTTTCTCGATTCGACGTTACAAATTACACTAAATGGTCGGTGTGAGTAATTTCCCAAGGTCGCGTTCCTGTTGCAATAATATAGAGTTCACCTGCTTGTCTGCCTACTTCATTCTTTAAAAGGATACAATCGATACATGCACTTATGTTCCTTCTAAAATAACGTGGCCAACCCTACTTGTGATGTAATATACTGTTGATCTTTGTTATTGATTTAAAATGTTATATTGAATTAATATTTTAAAATGAAGTTATGTTGTCTGTGTTATTTAAATTATGCTGAAATAAAAAATATTTTCTATTCATAAATAGGTTTATTTATGAATAAGGCCTATTTGAATATGGCACTTCGAATATGTTATTTTTAATGTAACAAAGTGCTACCCAGCTGAAAAATCCTATACAGTAAGCTGTGCAGCAATCTGACAGGTTCCCTTGGTGGTTCCTGCACAGGTTCCTGTACAGGAACGTACGCAGGTTTCTGGTACACTGGTTCCTGCCGCGGATCCTGAGAGGGAACCTGCGCACGTTCCTGTAGAGAAACCTGGGTATTCAAATACCTGTAAAGGTTACTGCATTGTGGAAGTTGCTACAAGAAATTCCCTAGGGAGGATCCTGTACAGGATCCTGTGCAAGTGGGACACATTTGCAAAAGTATCTATGAAGGACCATGTACAGGTTCCTGAGCAGGTGGGACACTCGCAAAAACTTCTCTAAAGGACCCTGTGCTACTTCTATCCCACATGAATATTTCTGTACAGGAACTTGCAAAGGATTCTTCACAGGAACCTGTAAACGATCCTTCATAGATAATTTTTTTAATGTGTCCCACTTGCACATGATCCTGTACAGGATTCTCCCTAGGGAAGTTCTTGCAGCAACATCCACGAGAATGCAGGAACCTGCACAGGTATTTGAATATCCAGGTTCTTTTACAGGAACGTGCTCAGGTTCCCTCGCAGGATCCGCGGCAGGAACCGGTGCTCATATGATCTAACCTTGTCGATGTCTCTGTGTCTCGGCAAGGTGTATGCGGTGATCTTTTTCAATTTGACATTTTTTTGATTGCTTCATTCGAAGGTAGGTCAGACGGGGTGCATTAAATGTACTAGGGATTGTTTTTGGAGGTAGCTGAATATTACTGCAAAAAATACGGATGAATTAAAAATATATTAAAGCTTATTCTAATGAATTAAAAAGTATTAAAAAAATTTTTAACGAGTTCAAAAGTGTTCAAGAGGATTTTACACAATTCAAGAGCATTCTGCGAAATTCAAGCTAACTCTTCATAAATGAAGAGAATTCTACATAATTTAAGAGAATTATACATTATTTAAGAGAATTCTACTAAATTAACGACATATTTATAGATAATTCTACTGAATTCAAGAGAATCCTACTGAAAGCAAGAGAATTGTTCTGAATTATATTCTCTCAGAGGATACTTTGAAAAAATTCTGGACGACTGCTAAGGTCTTTTCTACTGAAGTGAAAGGTACCATTTGAAAACTGAGGACGTGAGAACCGCTGAAACTGTGGTTTAGTATCCCAGGGAATAAATTAGATTAGAATTTATTGGGCCTCGGGAGAGTGTCCCCTAAGGCAAAAAATATATGTACAGTAATGACAATACATTAAATATGCGAAATAAAATAATTAATGATCGTATTGTAAAGATTGTAAGAACTATTGCGTTAACTAATACCCGCTATATAATAAATACAGGATTAATATAAAAATAATTGAAGATTAATCCTCTCTATATCTCCGTTATTTTTGCTCCGATTTGTTTAAAATTTGGATATGTCATTCTTGAGATGTTGTACATTTATATAAAAAAATAAAAAACAGCTTTTTTTGACCGAGTTAACTATACTCCCCCCTTAATTTGAACATACACGGCCCTGGTCGTTTGCACGTGATATGTGTTGTATCGCTCCATTGTATTCGTTAAATTACGAGTGTTTTAAAGAAGTAAATATTGCCATAAACGGTTAGTCATGTTCACCTTGTCCTAGTGAACAAATAAAAGTGCAATCTATTGTCATTTTCATTCAGAAAAACGTTTTATTTTACATTTCACTATTTGAGTATCGTGCTGGTTACGTGCTGATTACGTTATCATTATGGTGTCATGTGCTGTCTCTAATGGATCTATGGCAAGAAGGGCGACGGATTCTCTAGCTGATGGAAAATGCAGCGCATTGTCACATTTGACTTGTCTAAATTTAGCGACTAAGGATATTGAAAGCATCAACAAAAAACTGAAGGTTTGGAACTAAGGTTTGCTCGAAATTCTTGGGTAAGGAAAGTACCCGTCATCGTGGGTCTCTCTCCTCTGTTTCATCTGAAGGAGACGCAAGTAAGCCAGAGATATTTTTTGTCACGCTGGCACCCGGAGTCGAAGAATTAATCTCCAATGCTATTTCTAAGGGACAGGAGTTCGGTCTTCAAAGAATCACTTCCTTGTTGGAGGATTTTGAGGCTAAACAAATGGCTTTTAGTCGGATTCTGAATCTATTTTAGACGAAAACAAGGTTTTAAAGACACAAGTCTCGAGTTTAATAACTAGATGTAATTACTGAGAATTACTTAGAACAAAATACGACCTCTCCAACACTTGACACTTGACACTCTTACAAAAGTTGATATTTCATCTATTTACCGCCTAAAAGTCTTAATGAACAATTACACTTCTGAGAACATTCCACCAATCTTTGTGGTTAAACTACAACAAAAATTTACTTGCGTTAAACTTTTTGAAAACGGTAGAAAAAAACGTCGAGCCACAACCAAAATGATTGGATGGAGTGAGGAATTTCCTTTGAATATAAAAGAATCTTTGTCTGAAAACAATAGGCTTATATATAGTTCTGCTCTACAACTTAGAAGAAGTTAGGAATTGAAACACCTTTGGACGACACGGGGTAAGCTTTTTTGCCGTAAAGAGGATGGTTCGCCCAGAATTTGTTTGGCCAACATCAAGGACCTTGATGCCAGGAATATTTCGCTGGCCCAACCACCCACGCCCTGACATTATCCAAAGTCAACTTTATGGGGGCCTATGATTTTCGTCTTAATTTGTTAACATTTTTACAACCAACTTCAGCCCCTAAAAACTACCCCCAAGGCAGCAAACCTCATGGCCGGGCCAGCGAAACGTTTCGCTGGCCCCGAAATTATCCAAAATCAAATTTATATGAGCGTATTATTTTCATCTTAATTTTTTCATATTTGTGCAACCAACTTAAACCCCTAAAAACTACCTCCTATGCGGCAAACACCATTGCCGGGCCAGCGAAACGTTTCGCTGGCCCCGACATTATCCAAAATCAACTTTATATGAGCCTAATATAATCGCCTCAATTTGTTCAAATTTGTGCAACCAATTTCAACCCCTAAAAAGTACCCCCTATGCGACAAAAATCACGGCCGGGCCAGCAAAACTTTTCGCTATCCCCGAAATTATATAAAATCAACTTTATATGAGCCAAATATAATCGCCTTAATTTGTTCAAATTTGCGCAACCAACATAAACCCCTAAAAACTAACCCCTATGCGACAAACACCATGGCCGGGCCAGCGAAATGTTTCGCTGGCCACGACTTTATCCAAAATCAACTTTATATGAACCTAATATAATCACCTTAATTTGTTCAAATTTGTGCAACCAACTTCAACCCCTAAAAACTACCCCCTATGCCGCAAACATCATGGCCGAGCCAACAAAACTTTTCGCTGTCCCCGAAATTATCCAAAATCAACTTGATATGAGCCTAATCTAATCGCCTAAAATTGTTCAAATTTGTGCAATCAATATCAACCCCTAAAAACTAACCCCTATGCGGCAAACATCATGGCCAGACCAGCGAAACGTTTCGCTGGCCCCGACATTATGCAAAATCAACTTTATATAAGCCTAATATAATCACCTTAATTCCTTCAAATTTGTGCAACAAACTTCAACCCCTGAAAACTACCTCCTGTGCGCAAACGTCATGGCTGGGCTAGCGGAACGTTTTTCTGGCCCCGAGATTATCCGAAATCAACTTTATATAAGCGCATTATATTCGTCTTAATTTTTTCAAATTTGTGCAACCAACTTCAACCTCTAAAAACTACCCCCTGCGGGGCAAGCATCACGGCGGGCGAGCGAAACGTTTCGCTGACCCGGACATCATGTCAGGGATGCCAGTCCATCCCCTTTTCCCCTAATCCCACTTTTTCCCCCTTTTCCCACTTAAATTTGAAAAATCCACTTAAATCCCAACAATCCAGAATTTTGACACAATTTCCCCCTTTTTTCACAAAGTTCAGATTCATTTTTGTAAGAATTATCACAAAGTTTCAATACCTCTTATTGGATGTGATATATTTGAGTGAACTTTTTAGAACTGTGATTGGTGACTTTAGTAAGGATTAATTATGACTGGTTGCCAACGAGTGTCTGTGGGAATATCGTGGAATATATATATATCCTACCGAAAAAAGGTGACTTGTCCAACCCAGAGAATTACAGGCCAATAACTTGTTTGAACACCCCGTATAAGATCTTTACAGCTGTCCCAAACAACAGGATTGTTCGGCGAATTGAGCCTGTGTGGCATGAGAAGTACGAACAACGTGGCTCGAAAAAAGGTGTAGCAGGCTGTCGAGAGAACCTGCTAATTGACAGGTGTGTCTGTAAAG
>JAABKJ010010087.1:0-11051 GCA_011634705.1 Andricus grossulariae
TTTTTAGATGACAGTTACTCCCAGTGGGACCCTGCGGTGGTTGTTAACCTTTAGTTTTTATATATATATATATATAACTTTATCACAATGTGAACCAGATTGCACTTTCATAAAGTTTTGTGGGAACTTTCCATGAAATATATTGGAAGTTTATTTCCGAGACATGATATTTTTTTTAAATGCTGGTATTGTAATACTGACATAAATGTAATGCAATGTTGCCAAAGGAAGTTAAAAAAAAACGAAATTCGCAAGTACGGAGAATCGAACCCTAACTGCTAAGCTTTGAATCATGTGCAGTACCACTGGACTAGCAAGGAAAAATTTTCACCTCACTCAATTGGCACCTTTATTCTCATACAAGGAAATGAGAACGACTTTTTTTCTGAATTTTACTGCCAAGCGTGTCTGACTGGAATTTCCGTCAGCGATCACAGCTGTTGGTTAGGCCCAACGTTCTAACGGTTGCCAAAGCTGCACAGTCTACAAGGGTTTGTACCTCTAACGCAGTTTGTGTTGCGTTCAAATGCATAGGTAAAACCTCGCTATTCAGGTGTTCTGTTAGTGCACGCAGATTATTTGTGATGTTCATCTTGGGCAGAAAATGCCTTTGTGTTGGTTCTACATGTCTGAAATCTCGTGACGCATGACCAAAATGCCTTTGAAGGTGTTGTAGTTTTTCTGGGATTTCGCTGTTCAAGTCATCGTTATTAATGTCCGGATGTGGTTCTAGTGGATTTGGTACCGAATGTTCATTATTTCTAGCACCTATGCCTTCAGTTACAATCAGGTCTTCGTTGGCGACATCTTCCAAGGGAGGTTCGTCAATAGGAAGCTTCTGTTCCACTTCCATTTCGATGGCAGCTATTTCAACAGCCGAAAGCAATCTGTTCACAGATATCAAGCGTTTTCGATCTGCTAGATTCTGCTCTTTTATTTTTGTGGCTAGTTCAGGGTACTTAAGTAAGAAGAGCCGATGATGTTCTCTTCTTACACTTTGCCTGGTTTTCTTCGCCAAAAAATAAAAGCGCATCACATCTATGTTCATATAATATGTCCATTTTAATCGCCTTCTTGATTGTTGAACCTTTGCTTCTGGATCTAGTTGTATTAGACCATCTACCTCTGGAGGATGTGGTGGTGTTGGATCATCACCAGGTTGAGGAAGAACATCAATTGCCGGTGCTTGTTCGTGTGACGCGACTTCCTCTAACTGCTGTTCATTGCTGTCCTTTTTCCACGCGAAATCAACCAGCTTTTTAATCTCCATTGCTCGTTCTTCTGAGTTATGTAGATTAGTTCTGAAGTCCTGTCCTTTAGCGATAAGATATTTTAATGCAACTTTCTCTATTGGAGGATACTTTGCAGCAAACTTCGTTCCGAAATTGTATCCTTTTTCGCGTGGGGTTTCAAACTTTGCACTTTCATAATAGAGGCGCACCAATTCCTTATTCATTGTGGTAGCCCACTTGATGCTCCCCCACGGTATTTCTGTTGAGGTGGTTGGCTGCAAATAGCTAACGCTAGCCAAAGCATCCTCAGCAGGCACAGTTGATGTTCCACTGCTTACCGTTTGTCGCAGATGTTCTTGCTGGCCAGCTGTTAGATTAGTGAGATCTGCCTGACCATCTCGCAGCTCACCATCACCACCGCCCCGCATGCTGTGGCCCCCAGCGGTGGCTCCAGGGGCGCCCCGACGATCCTCGGGAAGCGACAAGCGTTTCCAAATTTTCAAAAGACTCTCCATCAAAATGTATGAGTTTTGGTGTACCTTTTAGTCACTTTCCTCTTCGTTCTCTGTCTGTCTAGCATGGGAGACCCTGCCAGTAGCAATGCTACAGCCAACATAGCCGTCGAATTCATGAGAGGAAAGCTCAAGCCCTACCGCAACGACAACGTGAGAACGCAAGAAGAAAATTATTATTATTATTTAACTATTGAGCCGTCTTCCTTTCGGAAGCACGTTCATTCCGCGAAACTGCTCCGACCCATGTTGCTAATCAATCTAGCTAGCGATCACCTCACGAGAGGAGCCTCACAAAATCGTTATGTGTGGTTCCCCATATGGGCCCATTAGTATCCAAGGTTTTTGTTTCAGGCCTCATTCACTCTACTCACATTCTTTTTTTTCATGCAAGCTCTCGTGTTTCTATGGCTTCTTATGTCTCTTCGCATTAATGTTTCATTCACAGATTCTAACTATTCTTTTGGCCGTCTACCTCTGGGCATTCTGCCATTCACTCTACCTTTATGCACCTGTTTGGTCAGCCGTTCATCTTTCATTCTTTCAAGATGTCCGAACCACCTTAACTGATTTCTTTTCCATATATCAACTAGTGTCTCTCCTATACCACAATCTTTGAGGATTATCTCGTTTTGGACTTTGTCCATCAATGTTTTTCCGCATATTGCGCGCAGACGTTTAATGCCAATCACGTTAATTTTACTTTGTCCTTTACTTGACATGTCCATGTCTCTCTATCGTTTAGTACAGCTGGTAAAATTAGAGATTTATATACGGTCATTTTTGTTAATTTGTTTTTATTTCTGAAAATGGACCCTACTCTACCGATAGCCTTCTTACCCTCAATAATGCGCCTATCTAACTCCCCATCTCTTCTTCCGTCGCTAGTGAATAGACTACCTAGATATATGTATTTGATAACTTGCTCTAACCTCTCACGATTCAGGACAATGTTGCAAATTGTTTTCTCACTTTTTCTTTCAAACACCATTACCTTTGTTTTATTTACGCTAATTTTGAGGCCCATGCTTTTCATGCTTGTATTAGGTTTATTCAACATTCTTTGCAAGTCCTCGATTGATTTTGCCATGACAATCTTGTCATCTGCGTAAGGCAAACCACGCACCTTCACTGTTACAAGAACTAAACCTTCTTTGTCGAAGAGAGCCATTCTTAGACACCTGTCCATAAATATCAAAAATAGCCATGAGGACATAACGCATCCTTGTCTAACACCCTGCATGATATAAAACCAGTCACTTATTTTTCCATTAACCCTTACACTCACTTTACTGCCTGCATATATTGTTTGTATTGCTTGTAGGAGCCATCCGTGGACTCCGTACTCTTTAAGAACTTCCCAAAGTTCACTTCATTTTACCTTGTCGAATGCTTTCTCTAGGTCAAAAAATGCACAGAAGACTTTCTTTCCTACTCTTAAGCTTTTTTCTGCGATTTGTCTTAGGGCATGTGATACTTAGAAAATTATCGATTTTAGCAGTGTTAGGTTCCCTCGGCTTTTTTCCTACAATAATTGAGATTTTGCCTTAAAAATTTGGGGAATGATAGCGAACATGCTAACGGACGTCCCTGAACTCTTCTGTGGTGGAATAATTTGAAAAAATTTAATTTTGCTGAATTTGATTAATATGGGTCTATGTTGAGGTGCAACAGAGACTGACATTATCGGAATGGCAGATACCTAAAAACGAATTCTAACCTCCAAATAGCGCACATAAAGAAAATTTTTATTCAGCAGAATAACATTTTTTTGTATTTATCCCTCAAAAAAGAGTTCGGGGACGTCTGTTGCTCTATTTTATAGCATCTCCAAATACATTTTTTACATTTTTTAATTTTTGTGGACAAAAACATGGGGGAACTGAACCCGATTTACCACACGACGAAGTATCACATGCCCTTAAGCTAAATATTTGATCTTTGCATGATCTTTCTGGCATAACTACACTTTGGACTACCCATGTATTTTCTTTTGTTATTTCCATTGCCCTACGAATAAGTATTTTTGAGTATACTTTACTCCCGGTACTTAGTAAGCTGACACCTCTGTATTCATTGCAGTTGCTTTTATCTCCCTTTCTTTTGTATATTGGTACGATAATCGCTTATCCCCAATCGTCTGGGACTTGCCCGTCTTGATACACAAATTTATTAATTTGCACACCCTGTGAGGTATGTACTTGCCACCGTATTCAAGCATTTCAGCACTAATACTGTCTGCACAAGCAGCCTTGCCATTTTTTAAACTCTTAATTATATCATAAACCTCAGTGACGCAGACATTTCCAATTGGGTTTTCTAATGTATTATTTTCTATCTCGCATCTCGGTTGCCTTATATCTTCACCTCTTAATAATTATTCAAAAGAGTCTTTTAAAGCGTCTACTTTCCCGTCTGTATCATATAACATTTCACCTTTGTTATTTCTCATGCTCACAAACCCTGTACCTTTACTTTCCTTCATCTCTTTGAATATTAGTTTCATGGTTCCTTGAAAGTTGTTTTGTAATTTCTTATCCTCTTCTGTTCTGATTTTATTTTTACTTTCCTTGACTAGTCGCTTTACTTTCTTCTTTTTGTGTCTGTAATCATTTTTAAGTCTTCTTCTCTCTTAATCGCTAAGATCCCTCATATTTAACGTTCTCTCGTACGCTTCTTTCATTCTTCTCGTGCTGGATTAATTTCATCATTCCACCATACATCACCAGATTTTCTTCCTACTACCGCCGTACCGCATACTTCAATCGCAGTTTTAACAATGTTATCCCGTAACACAGTCCACGCGCCTTACACATTTTCATTAATTCTGAGCCCCTCCCAAGTTTCCTCATATATGCGTTCGTTTATCTTATTCTGGAAATCTATTCGTACTTCCGGTTTCTGTAAATTTTCAATCTTGATTCGCGTTTGTTCCGTTTTTTTTTGTTTTCTTTCTTCTTCATCTCCGACCTAAGTTTATTTTGGAGACTAAAAGGTAATGATCAGTATTGCATCCGGAACCCCTCATGACTCTTGTATCTTCAACTAGTTCTCTTAGTCTTTTATCCGCAATAACGAAGTTTATTATACTGCGGTTATTTCCTTCACACTAGATGTACGTGTGGATCATTTTATGTCGAAACCAAGTATTTGTAATGAATAGCCTCTTTTCTAAGCATTAGCTAACTAACCTTTCCCCGTTATAATTTTTTCTTGGATCCCCAAACTCACCTAGAACCCTTTCTGTATATGTATCTTGACGTTGGACGCCGAGCCATCCGTTCATATCTCCTAGCAAAATTGTTCTTTCACCTTGATCGCAAGTAATAATTGTATCATTTGAATTTTCCAGATTGCGTCTTTGACTTCCCTTGTGTCACTATCAACTGATGCATAGCACGCTACGATGAATAAGCTTCTGATTTCTACCTTTATTCTAGCCCACAACAATCTGGGAGATAAAAAATCATGATCTTTGAGATGCTGTCGTGCTTTTTTATTCATAATTAAACCGATCCCTTGACTACCAAATGAGTCGCTATCTACTCTTGAACAGACCCTTTTTCTTCGTCTCAGGTACACATAAAATATCTAGTTTTCTTACGCGCATAGTTTCTCGTAGTGCTCTTATCTTAAGATCATTCACTTCTCTAGCATTCCAAACACCCAGTCTCCATTAATTGCCTGAAACTGGACCTTTACGTTTACCATGTGAATGCATTTTGGCAATCAAAGTTTCAGTCCATTCCGAGGCTATTTTATTGTTTGTATTATTCATGGTTGAAAATGTACACTAAACTACCACCTTTATGCTTGTATTTTGTTTTGCGAGTCGAAAATCATGTCCCAGTTAAGAAGTGATTCGTCGTACGGTGGAGAGTCATTGTGGCAACATCAGACCCATCAAAACTTCTATATTGATTAAAAAAAGTTCCACTAAGAAAATTTTTTAAACATAACCTAAGCATTTTTAAAAAGGAATTAATATTATAAAATAAGATTGAATTCTCGTAGTTGCTGCGTTTAGTGTCAATTCACAATAGTATTTATTTACATTTGATACCCTCTAATTATTGAAAAAGGTTCCTGTGCACTTTCATTATCTTGACTAACGTCATTACAAGTAATGCTCATCTACTAAATTTTTTTGTTTGTTAATTAATATAATTACTAAAATCTAAAAATAAAATTCATTCGAAATTGGTAGTCATTAAAATCGATGCTGCAGTATTAAGAGTAAAAAATTGTAAAACCTAATGTTTTTTATGAAAAAATATGCAATATCACAAGACACAAAAACAATCTAATGAATCTTTGAGTGATTAAAATTTTGCTTAGATGTAAATAAAAGTGTATGAGAACATTAAAGCAAAAGATAATTGAAAAGAAACTAAAGCTTATTTTCTGATTTTTTTTTTGTATTAAGATACTAATTATTAAAATGCAAAAATTATTATTTTTTGAACTTATACAATGCGTTAATATGTTATTATAAAAGTTTATTTAACATAATTGAATCAAAATGACAATTTTTTATCAGGTCAAAGAAAATTTCATTAACAAGATTGAACGAAAAATTAGAGATTAAACTATTTACCTCTGAATCGCACATATGCTTCTATTTTACAATTTGTTACACTTATCAATGTGGATATTTATGATGATTTCGAATAGAAAGTAAACTAATTGCAATTAAAAATGTACTAGAAATGATAGATATTATTATCTTGACCAATGAAGTTAGGAGACGTGGCCACTATTTCCTTTGTGATTCAAAATGATTTCACATATTTGTAAGACGAATTAGAGGCCCCTTTATTGAATCTCTTATAGAAACTTATAAAAATGGACGAAAGGATATATAGAACCATATGTCCATTCTTATAAGTTTCTATAAAGGATTCAATGGAGGAGGGTGACGGTTATTTGTCTTGCATATTTTTGTATGTCATGAGCTCGAACAGACTATGTAGGTATAACGTTGGAAAATAATTTCTTATCCAATAATCATATTTTATAACAAATTGCCGCACCCGAATAAAAAGCGATATTTCTTTTCGGGAATGGTTTGAAATCTTTCAAACCACTGAGGACGATCCTCACTACCCGAGCCCGTGGGATTTACACCTGCTAAACCTGTTGATTTCTGTCTTCTCATTGGCTTGCCTCGCAAGAATACACGCTCAGACATAATGATGTTGCTGGGATCATTCACCAATAAATTGCCCTGAGCACTGGCTTACCAGAGAAGCTAAAGCCTTATTCCAATTATAGCCCAGTTAAAGTACAAGAGAACGAACACCATCTTCTATACTGGGACAGGACTATTCTGACTAAGCATCTAGTCAGACACAATCGTCCAGATGTATTCTGGTTAGATAAACGTGCTCAACATGTGAGGATAATCGACATAAGTTTCCCCCCAAACAATAGCCTTAGGATCACTGAGAGGATCACACCGAGAAGATTCAGAAATATTCGGTGATTCTGACCGTGTGGAAGGTGATAAGTTCACCATCCACCCGGTTGTGATTACCTCCACTAGAAGTTTGCGGTTTGAGAAAAATATTTTTATGGATTAATCAAAAGTTTTACTTGAATTAACTAAAATATTTGCTTGGATGAACCAAAAGATATGGTTTGAGCAATCAAATGTTACTAACAAAAAATTTTCCTGATTCAGCAAAATTTTTCTTTTGTTCACATAATAACTACATTCTAGGGTTTATTCAACCAGAATTTTGTTTATTTAACCCAATCTTTTTCCGGATGTGAAATTCGTGTGGAATCGCGTACCTTTTTGTGGATAGAGCCTTCCTTCGACAGTATTTCTCCACATTTCCCAAAAGTCTGGATCGACAGGCTAATTAGGGTCTTATTATCTCAGAATTTAATTGAAATTTCTTATCACTTTTCGTACAGATGAATTCGTTTTTTCATTACAAATCCAACGATATAAAAAAAATCGTTTTTTATATAATTGTAGATAGAGCCTCTCTTTAGATGTACGGCAATATACGAAGGACCATGCATAAATTATGTAACAGCTTTTTTTCCAGTTGGGGCGGGAGGTTTAAGAACTGTTACGTAAGGGGAAGGGAGTAATTGACAAAGTTACGTAATATTTTTCACAATTCTATTTATCCAAAAGTATAGTATTTTAAGCTTAGTCTCTTGACATGACAAATTAAACAGGATGTTAAAATATCTAAAGTCTTTGGTAAAGAATTTCTCGAAAAATTTAGCAAAATGGATAACAAAATCTGGAGATATATGATAGTAATTTTTTTAAACTGTCACGAATAGAGCGCTGAGTGTGCTAATGACATGTTGTTTCTTTTGAATACCTAATTATGAAATTAAAATATATGCTTAAATTTTAAGTAATATAAAATATAATTGATAATCATAACTGAAAATAAATTATAAAAGACGTACATCGGATTTCAGTAATATGCAACTTTTATTCAAATGTAAGATTTTACCTGAGCAGGAATTAAAATCAAAGTTATAAATTAATAATATAATTTGGGATTTCATATCGTAATAAGATATTCTTAAAAATCATACTCTCAGAAGAAATATTCTTTGATTCAAAGAAAAATATTCTTTGGCTCTCACACAAAGAAAAATTTCTTCGATTTAAAGACATTTCTATGGTTAAAAAAAATGTTGTTTTTTTTCCAAGAAAAATTGTTCCCTAATTTAGAATGAGTATCCTCATTTTGAAGTTGTTTTTGGTTAAATGAAAGTAATCATGTTGAAGAAACGGTTTCTTCAATTCATATACATCTCTTTCTGAGTCATTCTGGAATTCTGAGTCTTTTTTTTTCATTTTCGAATCTGATAAATTTTAAAGATACGAGTATTTACAATTGAGAATTTGCGAAATCGTTCCATTTGGATTTTTCGTAATTAAAAAGCATGATATTGTGAAGATATTTTTGACATATGTCTATCTCAAAGATTTGCGATGGAAGATTTTTCAATTCTTAATGTGTATAATTTGAAAAGAGGTAATTTCGAATGTTTTTTTTTCGTTGGAAAAGTTAAATTTGATAGATTTGCCACTAAAAAATTTTTAATTCTAAAGAATTATAATTTAAATTTCTACAATTTTAAAGAGTTAAAATTGAAATTTTTTGAATTTTTTGAAATGCAGAATTATAAAATATTATTCCATTGCAAAATTTATTATAGCATAATTTGGAAGATTCACAATGAAGAATTCTCCACTTTTTAAGATTTGCAATCAGAAACTCTGTAACATAGAACGTGAATGATACAAAGTAATGATTCAATATTGAAATGTATTCAATGTTACGGATTTCAATTAAATGACTAGATATTTTTAAACTACCGATCAATGATTATTTATGAAAAAAATTTTTTTCAAGTTCTGATGAGTCTAAATAAAACTTAAAAAACGGAGTTGTCCATAATGAAGTATTCTTTGGGAACCCACAAGAGTACCTTAGAGTCATTCAACTCTGAAAGTTATGAAAATCTGCCTTTTCCCATATTATATGAATAGAAAACTTTACTCTTTTCGAGGCACATGTTGATATTAACTGATTCGGCTCAAATTCGAAGATTATTTTTTCGGGTATTGAAATAAAACTGAGCGTCGACACCAAAGAAGTGAAAAAATATATCCACCAAGTATAACTAAGGAACACCCTACTGTAAACTGAATAAAAATACATTGAAAGTTTAAGATAATATTATACTGACCAACAAAGTTAGAAAAAATCGCCAAGTTGAAGAGCACAAGACAAAAAATTATCTTCATTTTCTCTTAATGAAGGAAACTGTATGTAAATTATCGAGTATTCTTGAAAATGTGCCAGTATTCAGCCACTGTCTCGTTCGCCATTCGAAATGATTTCACATATCTGTTTGACGAATTGGAGGGGTGAGTTTTATTTGCCTGGCAAATATTTGTATTTCATGAGTCTGTTTTTATCACACTAAAAACTCGGTTAGAATGTGTAGGTATGGATATAATTCAACATTTTTTTAATATAATGATCTCATTTTCGAAAGAATTAAATTTTTGCGAACAACTCATACGTTCAATGATTTTGAGAGATTGGTTTATTAAAACTCTAGAAGATCATTAAAATTGAATAAATACATAAACAAGTGAAAACAATTCATCTAGTGTTTTAACTGTCGTATTACCGCATACGGACAGAAAGAAATAATGGTCATTCATCATTTTATATGTGTAAACAATACAAATAGCCATTAGTAAGAATTTTCTCGGATTATCATTCAAAAAAATAGTAAATTATCTACGCATGTTTCACATGTGCCCATGCGACTCTCTGTATGATGATATCATCATAATGGCGATACATCCTAATGTAGTATTGTAAGTCTGCATCTCCGAATAATTTTAAATAAGTAATAACTACTTAAAATTGAAAAAAAAAACGTTATTAAATGTTTGAATCATAAACTTTAAAATAAAAAAGGCATGCAAATTATTTCATAATATAAAATTTGACGGCTATGTTGGCTGTAGCATTGATACTGACAGTGTTTCCCATGCCAGACAGACAGAGAACGAAGAGGAAAGTGACTAAGAGGAACACCAAAATCCATAATTTCAATGGAGAGTCTTTTGAAAATTTTGAAATGCTTGTCGCTTCCCGAGGATCGTCGGGGCGCCCCTGGAGCCACCGCTGGGGGACACAGCATGCGGGACGGTGGTGATGGTGAGCTGCGAGATGGTGAGGCAGCTCTCACTAATCAAGGAGCTGGCCAGCAAGAACATCTGCGACAAACGGTAAGCAGTGGAACATCAACTGTGCCTACTGAGGATGCTTTGGCTAGCATTAGCTATTTGCAGCTAACCACCTCAACAGAAATACCATGGGAGAGCATCAAGTGGGATAGCACAATGAATGAGGAATTGGTGCGTCTCCGTTATGAAAGTGCGAAGTTTGAAACCCTACGTGAAAAAGGATACAATTTTAGAACGAAGTTTGCTGCAAAGTATCCTCAAATAGAGAAAGTTGCATTCAGAGATCTTATCGCTAAGGTACAGGATATCAGGACTAATCTACATATCTCAGAAGAGCGAGCAATGGAGATTAAAAAGCACTTTGCTTTGGCGTGGGAAAAGGACGGCAATGAACATCAGTTAGAGGAAGTCGCATCACACGAACAAGCAGCAGCAATTGATGTTCTTCCTCAACCTGGTGATGAACCAACACCACCATATCCTCCAGAGGTAGATGGCCTAATACAACCAGAGCCAGAAGCAGAGGTTCAACAACCAAGAAGGCGATTAAAATGG
>JAABKJ010010088.1:0-11051 GCA_011634705.1 Andricus grossulariae
AAAATCAACTATTCGGGCACAAATTGATTGATTTTGTTGAATATTCCACTTTTTTGATTGAAAATGCAACTGCTTTCTTGAAAATTCGTTTTTGTTTGTTTGATGAAAATGGATTTTTTTTAACTGAAAATTTAACAGTTTGATTGAAAATTCAACCTTTTGGTAGAAAATTCTACTCCTTTATAAAAAATTCGTTTTTTCGTAGAACATTAATTTTTTGTTATAAAAATTGAGCTATTGCATTTTTGATAAAAAATTGATCTTTTTAAGTTTAAAAATTCAACTATTTGGTTGAAGATTCATGTAATTTCTTGAAAATTCTTCTTTTTTGGCAGAAAATTCATCTTCTTGGTTGAAAAATCAACTATTCGGTTACAAATTTATTTATTTTGTTAAATATTCCTCTTTTTTGTAGAAAATCAATTTTTTAGTTTAAAAATGCATCTTTTTGGTTCAAAATAAAAATATTTTTGCTATCAAAAAAAATATTTCATCATTTGAAATATTAATTATTACATTTTTTGTTAAAAGTTCATATTTTTAAATTATAAATTTAACTACTTTGTTGCGAATTGTACCATTTTTTCTTAAATTCTACAAGAATTTTAAGTTATAAAACAAAAGTGGAAGTATTTTTCAGTAATCTTATTTGTAGAAAAATAACAAAGCAGTGAAATGAATGTATATGTTAAGGAATTTGTTCAGAAAATTCATAATTAGTTATTTTATATACTGAAAGAAACTATTCTTAATTTTTTGTACTGCAGTTTTACAGAAGTTTACCTTTAAAATTAGCATAAGAACATCGCAAATTTTCCAATTGTTTTTTATGTTATTTGAAATTCGAGAAAACGTTACAGTTCAAACTATTTTTGTAATAGCTTCTTAAAAAATTGTCCGGATTTATTGCGAATTCAAATAGTTTTTAACCTATTCAGAGGAAAACGGTTCTAACTCAAAATTCATCAAATTAATAATCCAACATTAACTAAATATTGAAAAATGTGTTTCCTTATATTAATTGGCGGAAGGTTTTCAAAAATTATTTTCTTTTCAATAAAAAATAGAATTATCGACTGCTTATGGATAGTATAGGATGCCCTGGAAATGAAAATAATGAGCATTACTTTCCTGCATTAAGTTTGTAAATAATTAAATGATTTATGGACCAGAAAACATGAAAAATTGACGAGAAGAAAATTGAAAAATAATCGAGAATTTTAAATTATCCGCCATGTAGAACCCCAGATTTCAATTAGAAACTAAGCTCAGTATTTCCTAGCTCCAAGATGAAAGCCACTAAACTCAAAATTTCATAAGTAAAATCGAATTAAAAAATTCAATAAATTTGTAATTTTTCCAAAAAACTACTCTGAAAGCAAAACTGGAAACAAAAAAAGCACTAATAAACAGTTTCTTTTTTCTTTCTTTTTTTATTAAAGCTTTTGAATTTGAATTTTGTAGAGATGAGAAAAGTTAAAAAAAATTAAATTAAATTCGACAAGAAATAAAAAGAGTCTTTATTTGATTTTAAAGGCAGCTGAAGAATTTTCCACTGGGATCTAGGAAAAGGAGTGCGCATCAGATCTTGAGAGAGGTTTCTTTTTCAACTCAATCGGCCTTTTCGTTGAGTGTAGAGTATTGGCGAGGAGAATATCTTTCGATTATCAAGACCAACCCTACCTACCGCCTTAGAAGGCCAGCCCTATTGTCTTCTTGGCTCTTTCAATTAATGTTTTGATTGATTTTACCCCGGCGTTTATCCCATTCCAGTGTGCGCCCTCCCCAAGACGCCCAGGAAACGAAGCACTTTCTCCAAATGGCAAAATGTTGCTTCCACCTTTGTTCCTCTCAAATGCTTTGTTTTAAACTACAAAGATATTGTGAAATATAGAAATCTTGGTTAGATACATTATTGAAGAGGAAGTGAGATCTTAAAATGGAAATTTAAAACGTAATTAACGAAAATGATGTCACGTGTATCCCACCGCTGCTACCATTTTTAATAGAAATGGTCCAGAGTGGCCGCCGGTCAGGGAAATAAGGGAAAATTTAGGGATTTTGAAACTGAATTAATCACAAAGTTTTGAATTCTTGTGCATCGAATTCTATGAAATTCAGACAAATTTTAGGTTTCTGCGACTTTGAGTGGACTTTTGTTTTTTTTCTTAAATGGTGATTTTGATTTTACAGAATGTTTTTTCACCCTTCTCAAACATTGCGATTTTGTTGATTATCTAGTTCTGTACTGCAACCCTTCAACTACTGTAAGGGTTAAATAATAATTTTTATATCCTTTTTTTTATAAGATGTTCGTGGACGTGCCTTCAGGTTAGATATGGGGAGATAAGTAATTTGAGCGCTTGTATAACGAGCTGAGGAGAGTAAGAAAGATGAGAGAGTGAGAGAGGAGTTGAGAGGAAAGGTGGTATGGTACCAAATTTTAATTCCACACCTAACAAGGGCAAGCAAAAAAGAGAAGGGTGCTCCTCTTGGCCCTTCAGGACCATGGGATTCCATCCTTCAGGATCATTATATCGCCAATTAGAAGATAGAAAGTTCGCCGACGCCTAACAAGCTTCCTGGGGAGTAGAGCTTCCACGTTCTACAATCTACACGATGCTGGCATGCACGTTCATGGTGAACCTTTTCTGTCTTACACGCCAATTATTGTGCCATGATGCCAAATATTTGTTTCCAATTTATGGCTTCCGCTTTCTGCACGATGAACGCACTTTAATTTCCGTTCCATGACTCATCATAAATTACCTAAAGAAAAAAGATTAAATAATTTAGCGGTCGTCTATATTTTTACTATAAGCACGATGACGTTGTGATGTTCTTCACCTGGGGCGATTGCTAGAGAGATTGATCAGCTACCCTACACTGAAGTTTTAGAATTTACCCACAACGAGCAATTGAAAAAAAAAAATGTTTTGCACTTTTTCAACATTTTAAAAGCGTTCTAGAAATCACTGGATATTGAGCATTTACACGTTTTTTATCACTGAGATGAACAATTTTCGATAACAAATAATAATACAAAATCGTATTTAAGAAAAAATTATTTTTGATCAAGTTAGAATTTGTTGAGATGTCAAGAAAAATATGAAATTTTCGTTATATTTGGTTTCATTTGCATTTTGATGAATAATACCTTGAAATAAATTGTAAATAAGTTTTCCATTGAAGAAATACAAAAAGAAAACTTAATTTATGTTGGTATTTGAAAACATTTTAACTATTGATCAATAATTATTGTTTCTAAAATATGATTTTATATATATTTTTGAGCCTATAGCAACAATTTTATCTAAACTTTTTGTTTAAATCACTGTTCATTTTGACAGCGTCATCAACAATAGCAAGTTCACTTTCTTGTAAAGGGTTTATCATACCCTACAAATTGTCCGATTTTCTTTGAAGACGGTTCAAATTGAAGGTATTACCATTTAGATAGTAGACTTGCATTGGAAAATAACATTTCCTATATCATAGTATTGTTTTTTGTTTGTTATCAGTGTGTAGAATATAAGGAAATTTCGTTCTTCAGACCACTATGATGGAAGCTTTTAGTTCAGACCGATATTCTTCGGGGGTATCTCAAATTGAAGGTTTTGACATGCTATTGTGCATTAAAAAAATAAAATTCTCTATGCTAAGGTGCAGCTCTTTTGTTTTCAGTTGTTAAAAATAAGAAAAATGAGGAAATTTAATTTTTTAGATTACAAAGCTAAAAACTTTACTTCTATTCCTATTTTTGGGGGATGGCTAAAATTGAAGTTCCTGTCATGTAGATTGTGGGTGAGCATCATAAAATAAAATTTGTTATATCATAATATTGTTTTTTTTTATCATTAGTTGGTAAGAAATGAGGAAATATCGTTCTTTAGACCACTATGCTGGAAGCTTTTCTCTTAGTACTAAGTACGCAGTACTTAGCAGCTAATAGATGTTATACTATTCCTATCTTCAAGGGGATGACTCAAATTAAAGGTCCTGATATGCAGATTGTAGATGAACATTACAAAATGAAATTCGTTATATCATATTATTGTTTTTTATTTGTTATTAGTGTGTAGGATATGAGGAAATGTCGATCTTCAGACTACTATGCTGGAAGCTTTTCTTTTAGTACTAACTAAGTACTAAGTACTTGATAGCTGAAAGATATTATTCTATTCCTATCTTTGAGGGGATGACTCAAATTAAAGGCCCTAACATGTAGATTATAGAAAAGCATTACAAAATGAAAGTTGTTACATCATACTATTGTGTTTTGTTTATTGCCAGTGGGTTGGAAATGAGGAAATATCGTTCTTTAGACCACTATCCTGGAAGCATTTCTCTTAGTACAATTTTTTTTCGAAGTGGCTCAAATTAGAGGTCTTCGCACCTAGATTGAAGATGTGCATTAGAAAATGAAATTTGCTATATCATATTATTGTTTTTCATTTGTGATTAGTGTGTAGGATATGAGGAAATTTTGTTCTTCAGACTACTATGATGGAAGCTTTTCGTAACGGATTTATCACACCCTACAAATTATCCGATTTTCTTTGAAGACGGTTCAAATTGAAGGTATTACCATTTAGATGTAGATGTGCATTAGAAAATAAAATTTTCTATATCAGAGTATTGTTTTTTGTTTGTTATCAGTGTGCGGGCAATGAGAGAATATCGTTCTTCAGACCACTATGCTGGAAGCTTTTCTCTTAGTTCAATTTTTTTGTGAAGTAGCTCAAGTTAAAGGTTTTCACATGTAGATTGAAGATGTGTGTTAAAAAATATAATCTATTGTTAAAATTATTGTTTCTTCATTTGAATTATTAATAATTTATGATCTCCAACCCAAAATAATTTCTCACATTGTTCTTCGTAGAAGCTAAAGTTAATTTTTCGTTCCATACTCTTTATTTCTTGTCCCGTCACGAAAACTCGAAACACGTGATTTACTGGCGATCTTGACGGACCTTCTCTTAAACCCAGGAGAGAAAACGAGTTCGAGTTTCTATTTCCTCGGTGTGATATTGCCTTCCCGTACCACGAGAGCAACCCTCTTATTCCGAGAGCGCGACTCCTTCATCTGGGATCCAATTAACGATAGGCGAACCAAACTCCGGAGCGAGCGGAGCAGCCAGTTAAAAATTAGCCCCGGACGTATAAAGCCCCCAGACACGTAGGGGCCGATGTCCAGGGTGCTCTCTCGCTCCTTAGAGCTGGAAGGAGACGTTTTTCAAGAAGGCAAAGGGGGTGGAGGAAATGGGATGAAGTAGCCTCGTCTGGTAACTGTAACGAAATTCAATTTAAACTTATTTTTGTTCTTACAATATCTGAAATGGTAAATCTAAATACGGGAATAAAATATAAAATTGGTTCTGCCAACGGATCTCGGCGAGTGCCGCGAGAACTCGAGGGGTGGAATGGGGCGCGCGTTATACGCTCATCGGGCGCGTGCGCGACCCCAGGAATACTGGCTGGTCATTGAAAATTCGAGGTCATAAATTAAATCGGACGGCTCTGTGATATCCGGGCACTGGTGCTCAACTTTTGCTTAAATAAGTACGAAAAATAAAAAATTAAATTAATGAAGGTCTTAAGTGGTTTTTGGGTTACTGGTCTATTTCAAAATTGGTTTCGTCAGTAAGGGTGACATATCTTAGCGAAGGGGGTCATCTGTAAATTATGTAAGGTTTTTTAAATGAAATAACAAAATTTAAATTATATAATATTATAAATAATATTATAAATTATTGTAATAAACAATAAATTTAATATTTTCGTAAAGTATTAATTTTTTGTCTTTCGATTATCAAAAATCATATTTATTTATCGCAGGCTTTACAGTCTTTCCTCTATTTTTCTCTTTTCCCCATTTCCCCGTTTTTTCACCTAAATGCGAACTGATGTGGGTTAATAGAATCTAATAAGAAAATCCAAATATTTTTCGCTGAAAATTATTTTTCATTTTGGTAAAGAATTGTATTATTTTGTTGAAAATTCCATCATGCAATTTGTTAAAAATTCAATAATTTTGTTAAAAAGTCATCCTTTGTTATTAAAAATTCAACTGTTTTGTTGAAAATTCGTCTTTCTAGGTTAAAAATTTAACTATTTGGTTGAAAATTTATATTTTAGGGTTAAAAATGCAACTGTTTGGTGGAAAATTATTCTCTTTCTGGTTGAGGATTCAACTATTTTATTGAAAATTTGTCTTTTTTGGCTGAATTCAACTGTTTCTAATGACAATCAAATTTTTTTTTGGTTAAAATATAAACTATTACATTTTGTTGTTGTTGAAAAATCATCCTTTTTGTTTGAAATTAATGTCTTGGTTGAAAGTTGAACTACTTTATTAAAAATTAATATTTTTGGTTGAAGATTCCTTATTCTTGTGTAAGATTCATTTTCTTGGCTGTACATTAAACTATTTTTTCGAACATTTTTTTGTTTGTTAAAATTTTATTTTTCAACTGATAATTTAGGTCGAAAACTTATGTATTTTTTCGAAGATTCTTTTTTTTTAGTAGAGAAGTAATCTTCTCCTTGAATAATTATTCTTTTTGGTTGAAAATTGAATTTTTTTTGCTGAAAATTAAACGATTTAGATAAAAATTAATGTTTTTTGTCAAAAAATCCTTTTTTTATGGTAGAAAATTAATAATTCATTAATTATCCTTTCAATTATAAGTTCATCTTTTTTTTATAAAAATTTATTTCTTTCGTTGAAAATTGAACTATTTTACAAAAAATTAATTTAATTTATTTCAACTGAAAATTATACCATCCCATTGTTGATTGAAAGTTATTAAAGTTATTAAAGTTAGTTAAAGTTTAGCTAAAAATTCATCCTTTTTGGCAAAAAAAAATTATCTTCGTGGATGGAAATTATTTTTTTTGTTTGAAAAATTAACTATTGGGTAAAAATTAATTGTTTTCGTTCAAGATTCATCATTTCAGTTGAAAATACATACTTTCGTCGAAAATTCAACTAAATCTTTTATTGAAAATTTGTTTTTCTTGTTTAAAATTTCATTGCTTCAACTAAAAATCTAACTTTTTTATTTTGGTTCAAAAATGTAACTTCTTTAGTTGAAAAAACGATATATTTTTTGTTAAAAAATCAACTATTTCGTCAAATTTTTTTTGGTTGAAGATTCATGTATTTTGTTCAAAATCCGTTTCTTTTGGTAGTAAATAAATCTTCGTGGTTAAAAATGAATCCTTTTGGTTATAAGTTTATCCTTTTCGTTAAAGATTCATTTGTTTGGATGAAAATTGAACTATTTTGTAAAAAATTCTTTTCATTTTGTTGTAAATTTTTATTTGTAGCTTAAAATTCTTCTTTTTTGATAGAAAATCAATCTTTATGGTTAAAAATTGATTTTTTTGTTTGAAAAATTAACGATTTGGTCAAAATTTATTGTTTTTGTTCAAGATTCATCGTTTTAGTAGAAAGTACATTCCTTTTGTCGAATATTTAACTAAATATTTTGTTAAACATTTGTTTCTCTCGTTTAAAATGTAATGATTTTAACTAAAAATCTAACTTTTTTATTTTGGTAAAAATGTAACTTTTTTAGTTAAAAATTCATATTTTTTGGTAAAATGTTAATATTGTTAATCTTGTCGGCCAAAAATGTGTGATTTTTGTTGAAAAATCAGCTATTTTGTTAAAAATTATTATTTTTCTGTTGTTAAATATTCATGTATATTATTAAAAATTCCTCTTTTTGGCAAAATGTTAATCTTGTTGGTTCAGCAGTAATGTTTTTTGTTGAAAAATCAATTAGGTCGTTGACCTTTTGTTGAAAATTTGATTTGTTTTGTTTGGTTGAAAGTTTTCTAAACTGGAAATCTAACTTTTTTTTGAAAATTCATGTATTTTGTTGAAAGTTTGTCTTTTTTGGTACAAAAATAATCATCTTGGTTGAAAATTCATCTATTTGGTAGAAAATTAATTTTTTCAAACTGAAAATTCAACTATTTATTTTTTGTTCAAAATTGATCTTTTTAGTTTGCAAATTCGACTATTTGGTTGATAATTAAGGTATTCAGTTGAAAATTCCTCTTTATTAGTATAAAATTAATCTTCTTGTTTCGAATTTCTTCTGGACTTTCTTCTAAGTTGCAATATATTTTTGTCAACAATTTTTCTCAGGTTATATATTCCAATCCCCCCTTCCTTCCCTCATAAAGAACAATAAGATTTTGCCCCCCCCCCATTCCCCTGAATCACTTTACGTAATTTGTGGATGACCGCAAATGGAAAATTTTACAAAGAGGTTAATCGGTTAATCTCTGATGGTGAAGAGTTTAGCAGACGATTCGAATTTCCGAGATAATTATGTATTCACGTTAATTTTTTTTTTAATTATTGTGAAAAAGTTACATAATTGCCCCCCTGCAAGGAATATTTCATGCCTCTAATATTGTAAAAGCTGTATAAAATCTTGACAGTACTTGAGTATAAAAAGGGAAAAGTTTTCAATAAAATGGTGCATCATGCATGGCAAGTTTGAGAAGAAAATGAGGATATCCAGATTTTCTTTACGGCCTGGGGCCGTCTAAGAAAAGAATCGACGTGAGAGCTATACTTTGGCGAAAAGCAATATTCATAAATCACCGTTATACGCTTAGAATAAGCACCCCTTCGAAAGGGGGATGCAGCGGTCAACCTAGAGACCGGGGATGAAGACCACGGACGGAACTGTAGCTAGAGCTGGCGCTCGCGCTCGAGCGGCACAAGGTAGCAGCGGTGGGAGTTTCAGATTCTATTAAGATCTCAGTAAGTCTTGTTACATGGAGAGGCCATGCCGCAAATCTCGCAATAAAACAGCCGATCCGAGCCCACCCCCTTTGGCGCGTTTTCTTTCTTCATTCCGAGGGTACAGCACGTACCAACATTAAAAGCCAGAGATCTTCAGTCCTGGATTTCTTTCGGACAATTTCAAAGATACTGAGTACTGCCCAGAGTACTAAAAAAAACAATCAATTTCGCCAAGAAAATATCTCGATGGTCTTTCGTCCTCAAGTCTAAATTATAGTTTCGGCTTTTCGGATGAAATAGTGCGATTATGAAAACACTTTTTAGTATGATTTGTTTTTGAGAGAGTCGAGGGTCAACAAAGTTAAGGGTAGTGTAATGTTAGGGTGGCTGTTGGACCAGGAAACCGGGAAAACCTGGAAGTGAGTTGGAAGTTGTTGTTTGTTTTAGGTTTTATTTTTGAGCGTACGTTTTATATTTGAAATTAAAGATTTTTTTTCAATATTATAAATTTCCTACTGAGAGTCTATTGGATGACTATTAGTTTGCCGAAATATTATTTGCGATTCATAAAAAATTACCGCTGTGATCATCTCCTCTTAAACAATTACAAACTGAAATCGTTTGGAATTGAAAATTGTGGATAAAAAAGTTTTAAGTAGACTGTAAATATAAATCAATTAATCATCTTTAAAATTCAAACTATAGTTCGAGTATTAAAAATCAAGTAATGATTGATTGTACGAGACTATTTTGAATTTATTCAAAATTAAAGATTACATTTTCAGTTTAAAATATTCCATTTTCAACTCATTCAATTTGTGAAGTAGGAATTAATTTTCAAAGATTTTTTTTTTATATTTCAATACAGAGTTTGATTAGCTTCATTTTATACGGTAATATTCTTCTTTAATTATATTTTTATATTCCTCTATAAAGCCTCTAATTTTGTATTGTTTTATACTGTCAGCATGGGGCTTAGATTTTTCTTTAAACTAATTTTGGAAAAATCTAGAAAAGACCGGGAATTAAAATTTGGAAATCAAAATTCTGTGAAAACCCTGATGTAAGAAAATGAATCAAGATCAATACGGTTTTGTTTAATTTGTTTATGCCTTATAACATAAAAAAAAGAATAATGGGTTTAACAATTGAAGACAAGAAAAAGTCAGGGAATTTTATTTCACTGGAAAAGTCACGAATTTTGATGAAAAAAAATCTTGCAAAGTCAGGAAATGTCAATAAGAGGTACTTTAACTGTGAAGGATAATAAATTTGAAACTTTTTAATTTGAATTTGAAATTGTTTTATTTCATTAATAAAGGTTCTATGTTGAAAATGTAACAGTATTAAGATTGTGGTATTTAAATATTAATGGTCAGGGAAAATGTGGTGAAGGGTGAACCAATTTATTAAAAAATCCTTTTTTTATTGTTGAAAATTTTGGCTGCAAATTAATTTTTTTAATTGAAAGCTGATCTTTTGCAGTTGAAGATTATTTTTTTTTAAATTCATTTCGTTTATTGGAAGTTTATCTAATTAATTAAAAACCTTTTTTTTGTTAAAAATTAATTTTTTAAGTTGAAAATGTAAATAATCCATTTTTGGCTGAAATTTAATTTTTTTCAAATTGAAAATTCAACTATATACTCTGGTAAAAGTTGAACCACTTTGTTGAAAATTAGTTTTTTTGTTTGAAAACTCATCTCTTGGTTTCAAAATGGAACTATTTTATTGAAAATTCGTTTTTTTGTTTGTAAATTAATTGTTTTAAATTAAAACTGTAACTATTTCAGTTGAACTACTTCGTTGAAACTGATTTTTTTTATTAAAAAATAATTTTTTCATCGCAAAATGTAACTTCTCCATTTTTGGCTGAAAATTTATTTTTTAAATAGAAAATTCAATTACTTGCGTAAAAGATGAACCAGTTTGTTAAAAATAAATTTTTTGTTCGAAGATTTATCTCTTAGGTTGAAAATTGAACTATTTTATTGAAAATTCGTTATTTTTTTATTTAGAATTAATTTTATTTATTGACAATTCGTCTTTTTGATTAAAAAATTTTGGGTTGAAAGTTGAACTACTTTGTTAAAAATTTTTTTTTTCAAGTTTCATCATTTCAATTAAAACTTCCTCTCTCTGCTTGAAAATTTGTCTTGTTTGGTTGAAAAATCAACTGCTTCGTTGAACATTTGTATATTTGTACAAAAAATTCGTCCGTTTAGATTTAAAATTCACAATTTTTGTTAAGAATTAAGCTGTCTTCTGAAAATTCGATTAT
>JAABKJ010010089.1:0-11051 GCA_011634705.1 Andricus grossulariae
ATTTAAAACTAACCTTTTTTAGTTCAAAATTCAACTTTTTGGTTGAAACTTGATCTTTTTTAGTTGAAAATTCAACTATATGGTGGAAAATTTGCCTTGTTCAGATAAAAATTCATGTTTTTCTGGAAAAAATCGTCTTCTTTGTTGTAAAATTGATCTCCTTATTTTTAAATTCATCTTTTTGGGTAAAAACTTAGATATTCCAATTAAAAATTCGTATTTTAGTTGAAAATTCATCTTTTTTGTTTAAAATTTAAATATTCCAGATAAAGATTCATATTTTAGTTAAAAATTAATCTTTTTTGTTCAAAATTCAACTATTCCAGTTGAAGATTCTTCATTTTAATTAAAAATTTAACTGTTTTTAACTACGTTTTTATTATTAAATTATATTTTACTATTCCACTTTTGATTTAAAACTAACCTTTTTTAGTTCAAAATTCAACTTTTTGGTTGAAACTTGATCTTTTTTAGTTGAAAATTCAACTTTTTGGTTGAGAATACATGTATTTTGTTGAAAAATCTACTTTTTTGTTAGAAAATTAATCTCTTTGGTGGAAAATTCAACTATTCCAGTTGAAGATTCTTCATTTTAGTTTAAAATTCATCAGTTTATTTGACATTTATTTTATTTAATTGGAGATTTATTCCATTTTTGGTAGAGAATTGATCTTGTTTAGTTTAAAATTCAACTATATGGTGGAAAATTTGCCTTGTTTAGATGAAAATTCATGTTTTTCTGGAAAAAATCGTCTTTTTTGGCGGAATATTAACCTTATTTGAAAATTCATCTTTTTGAATGAAAATTCAACTATTGCAGTTGTAGATTCATCATTTTAGTTAAAAATTCATCAGTTTCGTTTAAAATTAATTTTTTTAACTGGAAAGTTAACTGTTCCATTTTTGGTTGAACATTCATGTTTTTTGTTGAAAAATCGTATTTTTGGTTGAAAATGAATCTTCTTCGTGGAAAATTAATCTTTTTGTTTAAGAATTCAACTTTTTGGTTGAAAATTGATCTTTTTAGTTGAAAATTCAACTGTTTGGTTGAAAAATCGTTTTTTTTTTTGTTAGAAAATTAATCTGTTTGGTTGAAAATTCAACTTTTCCAGTTGAAGATTCCTTTTTTTTTAGTTTCAAATTTATCAGTCTTTTTAAAATTTATTTTATTTGACTGAAGATTTAACAATTCCATTTGTAGTTGACAATTGATCTTTTTCAGTTTAAAATTCACTTATTTGGTTAAAAAGTTGCCTTGCTTAGATGAAAATTCCACTATTTCGTTGAAAATTCATCAGTTTAGTTGGAAAATAATTTTTTCAATTGAAAATTTAACCATTCCATTTTTGATTGAAAATTGATCTTTTTTGATAAAAATTCAACTTTTTGGTTGGAAATTGATATTTTTTACTTGAAAATACAACAATTTTATTAAGAATGCATGTATTTTGTTGAAACCCCTTTTTTTATTAGAAAATTAATTTCTTTGGTTGAAAATTCAATTATTCCAGCTCAAGATTCATCATTACAGTTGGAAATTCATTTTTTTGTTGAAAATTCAACTATTCCAGTTAAAGATTCATCATTTTAGTTAAAAATTCATCAGTTTCGTTGAAAATTAATTTTACAAACTGAAAATTTAACTGTTCCATTTTTTATTGAAAATTGATTTTTTTTTTCAAAATTCAACTATTTGGTTGAAAATAAGTTAGTTGAAAGTTCATGTTATTGGTTAAAAAATCGTCTTTTCTGGTTAAAAATTACTCTTCTTGGCGAAAAATTAATCTTTTTGTTTAATAATTTATCTTTTTGGTTGAAAAATGATCTTTTAAGAAAATTAATCTCTTTGGTGGAAAATTCAACTATTCCAGTTGAAGATTGTTTTTTTTTTTTAATTTCAAATTCATCAGTTTGTTTCACATTTATTTTATTTAACTGAAGATTTAACAATTCCATTTTTGGTTGACAATTGATCTTTTTTAGTTTAACATTCAACTATATGGTTCAAAAATTCCCTTGTTTAGTTGAAAATTCATATTTTAATCGTGTTTTTTGGTGGAAGATTAATCTTATTTGAAAATTCATCTTTTTGGTTGAAAATCCAACTATTCCAGTTGTAGATTCATCATTTTAGTTGAAAATTCATCTTTTTTGTTCAAAATTCGACTACTCCAGATGAAGATTCATAATTTTAGTTAAAAATTCATCAGTTTCGTTGAAAATTAATTTTTTTAACTGAAAATTTAACTGTTCCATTTTTTGTTGAAAATTCATGTTTTTTGTTGAAAAATCATATTTTCGGTTGAAAATTAACCTTCTTGGTGAAAAATTGGTCTTTTTGTTTAGGAATTCAACTTTTTGGTTGAAAAATGATCTTTTTAGAAAATTAATCTCTTTGGTGGAAAATTCAACTATTCCAGTTGAAGAATCTTTTTTTTTTTAGTTTCAAATTCATCAGTTTGTTTCATATTTATTTTATTTAACTGAAGATTTAACAATTCCATTTTTAGTTGACAATTGATCTTTTTCAGTTTAAAATTCACTTATTTGGTTAAAAATTTGCCTTGCTCAGATGAAAATTCATCAGTTTCGTTGAAAAATAATTTTTTCAACTGAAAATTTATCCATTCCATTTTTGGTTTAAAATTGATCTTTTTGATAAAAATTCAACTTTTTGGTTGAAAATTAGTTAGTGGAAAGTTCATGTTATTTGTTAAAAAATCATCTTTTCTGATTGAAAATTAATCTTCTCGGCGAAAAATTAATCTTTTTGTATAAGAATTCATCTTTTTGGTTGAAAGTTTAATTATTCCAGTTAAAAATTCATTATTTTAGTTGAAAATAAATCTTTTTTGTTTAAAATTCAACTTTCATTCATCAGTTTGGTTGCAAATTATTTGCTTTAACTGAAATTTGAACTATTTCATTTTTGGTAGAAAATTTATCGTTTTTAGTTTAACATTCAATTCTATGGTTGAAAATTTGCGTTGTTTAGTTGAAAATTCATGTTTCTTTGGAAAAATCGTCCTTCTTGTTGGAAAATTGATCTCCTCATTTAAAAATTCATATTTTTGGCTAAAAATTTAAATATTCCAGTTAAAGATTCATATTTTAGTAGAAAATTCATCAGTTTGGTAGACAAATTTTTGTGTGTAGAAAATTAATTTCTTTAACTTGAAACTTTTTTATTCCATTTTTGGTTGAAAACTGATATTTTTAGTTCAAAATTCAACTATTTGGTTCAAAATTGATTTTTTTAGTGAAAATTCAACTATTTGGTTAAAAATTCATCGATCTTGTTGAAAATGCAATATTTTTAATTGAAAAGTTAAGAATTTGAAGCGGTTAAAATTAAATTGAATAAAGTATTCACATTAACTTTAACTAAATATCTGCATTTTCAGTACAAGAAGACACAATAAAAATTTGTTTTAATTATTACCCAAATTCATGGACATTAGAGAAAAATTAAAGAAATCATTAATTATGTTTTTGTATTATTTAATTATTTAATTAATCGATGGTGCTGATATTTAAAAATATCTTGTAACATAATTTGTCAAAGCTTTCTAAATTAAACATATTAATTGAATCCCTAGAGGCTGGAAAAAAAATATTTATAATAAACTCGTGAAAGTCGATTGTTTAAAAAAATGCAATACCTAAAAAAAAACTGAAATCGTCTGGAACTTTTTTTCCAGATTTTGAGTAGACACCCTGCATACTTTTTAAAAATAAATAAATAAACTTACTCGACAACATCTTCTCTACAAGCGTCCAATTTTCTAGCTGCCAATTTTCGTTCTTCGTTATCCAATAATTTCAAAACATCGAGAGTAAGATGCAATTTTGTGTCTGTTTGAAAAATCGACTCATTTACACCCCTTGCACCTTTCGCAGTTTTCTTCAAAACGTCGGCCTTAAATTGATTGAAACCTCTAATTATATTCTCCTTATTCATTGGTATTGAAAGGAAGTGGGTGAACGGCATTTTCTTCCTGGCTGTTTCGACCAGTAAGTCAATTCTGTTTCTGGCTGATAGAATTTTTCTGCGATCAGCACCAATTATTACTGGAAAAGTTAAACTAATTAAAGAGCCCGGTTCATACGAACATGAAATAAGTATCATAATTTAAAAACAGCGAAGAGTTTTAATTTTATAATCGAGAATTATTATCAGGGATCACAGACCGTCCACTTTTTTACATAATCCCCTTTTTTCCCCTTAAATTTGAAAAATCCTTTAAAACGCATAATGTTAAGAATTTTGAGCCAATTTTCCCCTTTTCCCCCTTTTTAGAAGGTTTTAATTTATATGTTAAGAATTATAGACATAAATTTATGATATTAGAATTTCAAATACTTTTTATTCTTTTCTATATTATCATATTTTAATATAATAGGGGAATCAATTTTTTGTAATAAAATTTTTTTAGTTACTGATATTAAAACTATTGCATTTTCAACAAAATAGGCGAATTAAAAAAAAGTTTAATCTGCAACCAAAAATATGAATTTTCAACTGAAATGATGAATCATCAATAAAAAAAAATAATTTTTTAACAAAGTAATTCAACTTTTACAAAAGTAGTTGAATTTTCAATTGAAAAGATCAATTTTCAAGAAAATAAATAAAATTTCAACGGAAGAGATGGATTTTCAACCAAACGGATGAATTTTTAACTAAAGTGATGGGTCAGAATATTTAATAGTTAGTTAAAAAAATTAAATTAAAAAAACGAATTTTCAACCAGACGTGAATTTCCAACTAAAATTATGAATTATCAACAACAAAAATGAATTTTTAACAAAGTTGTCCATATTTTAACCAAGTAGTTCAATTTTCAACAAAAATTTACTATTCGATATTTCAACCAAAAAATATTTTACTTTTAAATCAAAAACAGTTGAATTAATAAAAAAGACAACTTTCCCACAATATTTTCAAAACTTAATTTTCAAATTTTCTAGAAAACAGGTGGATTTTTTACCATGACAATTCAATTTTTAACCTGAAAAGATGAATTTTGTTTCAGAATAGTTACATTTTTAAACAAAGAAATGAATTTTCCACTAAAATGACGATTTTTCAACCACAATATTTAAATGTTTAGTTAAAAAAATAAAAAAATAATAATTTTCAACCAAAGAGATGAGTTTTCAACTAAAATGGTGAATCAACAACTAAAAAAATAATTTTTTAACAAAGTAATTCAACTTTTACACAAGTAGTTGAATTTTCAATTAAAAATGTCAATTTTCAAGAAAATAAATAAAATTTCAACGAAAGAGATGCATTTTCTACTAAAGGGATGAATTTTTAACTAAACTGATGAATTTTCAACCAAAAAAGAAGACTTATCAACAAAAATGTAATATTCAATATTTCAACCAAAAATATTTTACTTTTAAATCAAAAACAGTTAAATTCATAAAAAAGACAAATTTTCCACAATATTTTCAGAAATTCAATTTCAAATTTTATAGAAAACAGGTGGATTTTCTACCATGAAAATTTAATTTTCAACCCAAAAAGATCAATTATGTTTTGAAATAGTTACATTTTCAAGCAACGAGATGAATTTTCCACTAAAATGACGATTTTTCAACAAGAATATTTAAATGGTTAATTAAAAAAATTAAATGGAAAAACAAAATTATTTTTAACAAAAGAGATGAGTTTTCAACTAAAATGGTGAATCAACAACCAAAAAAGTAATTTTTAAATAAAGTAATTCAACTTTTACAAAAGTAGTTGAATTTTCAATTAAAAGATCAATTTTCAACAAAATAAATAAACTTTCAACGAAAGAGATGGATTTTCAACTGAACGGATGAATTTTTAACTAAACTGATGCGTCAGAATATTTAATAGTTAGTTTAAAAAATTAAATTGAAAAAAAAAGAATCTTCAACCAGAGATGAATTTCCAAATAAAATGATGAATTTTCAATCAAAAAAGAAGAATTATCAACAAAAATGCAATATTCAATATTTCAACCAAAAATATTTTACTTTTAAATCAAAAACAGTTTAATTCATAAAAAAGACAACTTTTCCACAATATTTTTAGAAATTCAATTTCAAATTTTCTAGAAAACAGGTGGATTTTCTACCATGAAAATTTAATTTTCAACCCAAAAAGATCAATTATGTTTCAAAATAGTTACATTTTCAAGCAACGAGATGAATTTTCCACTAAAATGACGATTTTTCAACCAGAATATTCAAATGGTTAGTTAAAAAAATTAAATCAACAACAATAAATTTAATTGTTATCAAAGTTGTTCATCTTTTAACCAAGTAGTTGAATTTTCAACCAAAAAATATGCATTCTCAACGAAAAATGTAAAAGTCGCTATTTCAACCAAAAAATATTTTACTTTTAAATAAAAAAAAATTGAATTCATAAAAAAGACAACTTTTCAACAAAATGTTCCAAATTTTAATTTCAAATTTTCTAAAAAACATGTGGATTTTCTACAATAACAGTTAAATTTCTAATCCAAAAAGATGAATTTTTTTACAAAATAGTTACATTTTCAACCAGAGAGTTTAATTTTCAACTAAAATGATAAATGCTCGAAAAAATTTTTTAAACAAATTTGTTCAATTTTTGACCAAGTAATTGAATTTTCAAAAAAAAGAAATTCTCCACAAGAAATATAATAGTTCATATTTCAACCAAAAAATTATTTTATTTTTAATCAAAAACAGTTGAATCGATGAAAAATGACGATTTTTCAATAAAATAGTAGATTTTTCAACCAAATTGTTGAATTTTCAAGCTCAAAACACGAATGTGTTAAAAAAAAGTTGAGTTTTAAAAACCGAAAACATGAATTCCCAACAAAAAAGTTCATTTTAAACCCAAAAAGATGAATTTTCAACCAAGAAAGTTGAATTTTGAATCAGCTGAAAAAAATTAATTTATAATAAAAAAAAAACGAATTTCAAACTAAAATGATGAATCTTCAACCAAGACAATTAATTTATAACAAATTTATTCAGCTTTTAACCAAGGATTTAAATTTTCAACCAAAAAAGATTAATTCTCAACGAAAAATTTAAAAGTGGGTATTTCAATCAAAAAAGATTTTACTTTTAAATCAAAAACAGTTGAATTCATACAAAAACGACTTTTCAACAAAATAGTAGAATTTTCAATGAAATTGTTTAATTTTTAAGCCGAAAATGAAAATTCTCAACAAAAAATGTATTCGTTGATACTTCATCAGAAAAAGATTTTAATTTTAAATTAAAAACAGTTGAATTCATTAATCTTTTTATCAAAATAGTAGATTTTTCAACCAAATTGTTGAAGTTTCAAGCCAAAAAGACGAATTTGACACAAAACAATGTAAATTTTCAACAAAAAAGTTAATCTTCAACCCAAAAGACTAATTTAAAAATAAAAAAATAGATTTTTAAACGAAAGTGCTGAATCTTCAACGACAATAAAATTCATTGTTAACAAAGTAGTTCACCTTTTAACTAAATAGTAGAATTTTTTCCAAAAATAGATGAATTCTCGACGAAAAATGTAATAGTTGATATTTCAACCAAAAAAGATTTTACTTTTAAATCAAAAACAATATTGAATTCATAAAAAGATGACTTTTCAAGAAAATAGTAGATTTTTCAATAAAATCGTTTAATTTATAAGCCAAAAAGAAAATTTTTCTACAAAACAGGTGGATTTTCTATAAAAATGGTTCAATTTTTAGGCCAAAAAGATAAATTTTTAAGAAAGTAGTTACATTTTCAACCAAGAAAAAAAAATTGTCTACTAAAATGATGAATCCTCATGAAAACAAATTTTTAACAAAAAATTTCAACTTTTGACCAAGTAATTGAATTTTCAACCAAAAAAGGTAAATTATCAACAAAAAATATAATAGCTGATATTTCAACCCAAAAAGATTTTAGTTTTAAATCAAAAATCGTTGAATTCATTGAAAAGAATATGTTTTTTAACAAAATAGTAGATTTTTCAAACAAATTGTTCAATTTTCAAGACAAAAAGGCAGATTTTTTACAAAACAGGCGGATTTTTCTTCAAGATAGTTGAATTTTCAATTAAAAAAAAAAAAAGATTTTTTAACCAAAAAATATGAATTTCAAACTAAAGTGATGAATCTGCAACCAAAAAAAAATTAATTTTGAACAAAGTTGTTGATCTTTTAATCAAGTAATTGAATTTTCAACAATGAAATATTTTACTTTAAAATCAAAAACAGTTGAATTAATAAAAATACGACTTTTCAACAAAATAGGGTATTTTTCAATCCAATTGTCTAATTTTGAAGCCAAAAAGACGAATTTTCTACAAAAAAAGGGAGTGTCAACCAGAAAATATGAATTTTCAACAAAAAAGTTAATTTTTAACCTTGGAAGACGAATTTTTAACAAAAAAAGTTGAATTTTAAACTAATGTGATGAATCTTCAACAACAAAAAAATATATTTTTAACAAAGTAGCTCAACTTTTAGCAAATAAGCTGATGAATTTTCAACTGAAATGATAAATTTTTAACAACCAGAATTTTTAACAACCAGAATTTTTAACAAAGTATTTCAACTTTTAGCCAAGTAGTTACATTTTTAACCAAGAAATATGAATTCTTAACGAAAAATTTAATAGTCAATATTTCAACCAAAAAGTATTTTACTTCTAAATAGAAAACAGTTGTATTCATAAAAAAAAACGATTTTTTAACAAAATAGTAGATTTTTCAAACCCATTGTTCAATTTTGAAGCCAAAAAGATCAATTTTTTGCAAAACAGGTTGATTTTCTACCAAAATAGTGGAATTTTCTAGCTAAAAATATGAATTTTTAACTAAGTATTTACACTTTCAAACAAATGGTTTAATTTTCTACGAAAATAATAGAATTTTAAGCACAAAAAGACAAATTTTCATTTAAAAAAGTTCAATTTTTATGTCAAAAGAACGAATCTGATACAAAACAATTGAATTTTCAACATGAAATGATGAATTTTCAACAAAAAAGTTACATTTTCAACCAAAGATATTAATTTTCCACTAAAATGATGAATCCTCAACAACAAAAAATTAATTTTTCACAAAGTTGTTCAACTTGTAACTATGTAATTGAATTTTGAAACAAAAAAGGTGAATTCTCAACAAACAATGAGATAGTTGATATTTCAACCAAAAAAGATTTTAATTAAAAATAAAAAGCAGTTGAATTTATTTAAAAAAAGACAATTTTTCAACAAAATAGTAGATTTTTTAACCTAATTGTTCAATTTTTAAGCCAAAGAGACCATTTTTCTACAAAATAGGTGAATTTTCTACAAAAATAGTTGAATTTTCAACCCAAAGAGATGAATTTGCAATAAAATAGTTACACTTTTTACCAAAGAGATGTATTTTTCACTAAAATTATCAATTTTCACAGCAAAAAAAAAAAAATACTTTTAACAAAGTTGTTCAACTTTTAAACAAGTAATTGAATTTTCGACCAAAAAAGGTAAATTCTCAACAAAAAATGTAATAATTGATATTTCCACAAAAAATTATTTTAACTCTAAATATAAAATAGTTGAATTCATTAAAAGAAATACGACTTTTTAACAAACTAGTAGATTTTCCAGCCAAATTGTTGGATTTTGAAGTCAAACAGATGAAATTTCAACCAAAAATTTGATTTTTAAACTAAAGTGATGAATCTTCAACTAAAATATATTATTTTAACAAAGTAAGTCAACTTTTAGCCAAGAAGTTAAATTTTCCACCAAGAAAAATAAATTCTTAAAGAAAAATCTAATAGTTGAAATTTCAGACAAAAACGATTTTAATTTTAAATTAAACAGTTGAGTTCATCCCAAAAAGACGAACTTTCAATAAAAAATAGTTAATTCCTCAAGCAAAACAGACTGATAATCAACCAAACAGTGGAATTTTTAACCAAAAAAGATTAAATTTCCACCAAAAGAGATGAATTTTTAAACCAAAAAAAAATTTCAGTCATGAAAGAACAAAATATTCAACTAAATTATTAAACCTTTAAGCCTGCAAGATCAATTTTCAACACAGTTGAATTTTCAACCCAAAAAGACGAATTTTTAACCAAAAAAATTTTTATTTTAAACTAAAGTAATGAATCTTCAACCAAAAAGAAATATATTTTTAATAAAATAGATAAACTTTTAGCAAATAAGTAGCTTAATTTTCAACTAAAATTATCAATTTTCAATGAAAAAATATTTTTAACAAATTAGTGCAACTTTTAGCCAAGAAGTTAATATTTCAACCAAAAAAGGATTTAATTTTGAATTAAACAATTGAGTTCATCATGAAAAGATGAATTTTCAAACAAAAAAATTAAATGTCTACCAAAAAAGCTGAATTTTTAAATAAATAAAAAAACTAATTTTCAACAAAATAGTTGAATTTTCGACCAAAAGAGACTTTTCATTAAAGAAAGAAAGAAAATTGAAATTATGGATTTTCAACAAAAAAGTTGTTTTTCAACCAAAAAAGTTGAATTTTAAACTAAAGTGATGAATCTTCAACCAAAAAAAAATATATTTTTAACAAAGTAGTTAAACTTTTAGCAAATAAGCAGATGAATTTTTAACTGAAATGATCAATATTTAACAACAACAATTTTTAACAAAGTACTTCAACTTTTAGCCAACTAGTTAAATTTTCAACCAAGAAATATGAATTATTAACGAAAAAATTTAATAGTCAATATTTCAACAAAAAAGTTATTTTACTTCTAAATAAAAAACAGTTGAATTCATAAAAAAGACGATTTTTAGACAAACTAGTAGATTTTTCAATCCCATTGTTGAATTTTCAACAAAAAATGTGATTTTTAAACTAAAGTGACGAATCTTCAACCAAAAAAATATATATTTTTAACAAAGTAGTTCAACTTTTAGCAAATAAGCAGATGAATTTTTAACTGAAATGATCAATATTTAACAAAAACATTTTTCAACAAAGTACTTCAACTTTTAGCCAACTAGTTAAATTTTCAACCAAGAAATATGAATTATTAACGAAAAAATTTAAT
>JAABKJ010010090.1:0-11050 GCA_011634705.1 Andricus grossulariae
TTGGGATGGCAACCGAAAGATGAGGCTGACGACGAATAAGCCGGTTCAGGAATAAGATTTTTCTTAAAATGTTCAGCAACTACAAATGTTTCTTTTAAATAAAAATTTTTAAATTATAATGTGGCTGAGATTAGAAAAATAAATAAAGCCAAGCTGGGGCCAAGTCGGTCGGTCAGTTAGGCTCTTGCCGCGTTAGGCGTTTCATTTGTGGTTTGGTCCTGTCTAAATCCCCAATTTCGGGCCAAGTTTTTCCTATTTTGGGCCCAGCTAGCGCCATGACAAAATTTCCACACCGGTGATGGTTTTTTTTATCGAAAAAAGTCGCAGGGATAAATTGTTAGATATACCGAGTGCTACAAATAGCCGTACATAGAATTTTTTAAATCTTGAAAAAAAATTTTCTCAAAAATGTTAAAAATGCTCTAACGTTTCAAATTTTCATCCAAAATAGCTGGCTAACGAACTTGTCCTTTCTTTTTATTGCTTAAAAAGGCGTGCCAAAGCTCAGTCCAATCTGATTAGTCTTTCGTGGAGATTTGATTTCAACCGACAAAGTAAAATTTTACATAAAACTAATACCTTCTCATTAGAATGAGAATGTGAAAAGTAACCAAGAAATTGCTTTCTACGGAATGAAATTTTTTTAAACGCATAGCAGTGCGTAAATTTGGTTGATTCATAGTATTTTTCTCCTTAAGGCCATGTGACGAGTGGGTCACATGACCGACTTCCTACCTCACCGACACTTTTTTTATTTGTAAACTTATTCTCACACGAATAGCCACATCGAGTTGAAAATTTGGTATAATAAATAAGAAGCACTAAGAAACGCGGCTGTGGTCCTAAATTTTTATAATTATGAAAAAAGTTTTTTTTTGTAAATAATTTTTTTTTTGCTTTTTTCATCATTATAAAAATTTAAGACCAGAGCCGCGTTTCTTAGTGCTTCTTATTTAATATCTCAAATTTTCAACTCGATGTGACTATTCATGTGAAAATAAGTTTACAAATAAAAAAAATCTGCCCGTTGCAGACATCTTCGTAAAAACCATTTTTTCTGACTCAGGGGGCCTCAAAACGTCGACATTTGATTGAATCCGCGAAAGTCATTTTTCACATAAAACCAATACCTTCTCATTGAGATGAGAATGTAAAAAGGTTCACACAGATATTTTAAAGGGGAATCCAAAGTTGATTTCGTTTTTTTGATTAAACGCACAGATTTTTCATAATTAATCACCAAAATTTTAAATTCGTAGATATAGGAAACTTTAGATTCGTGTCCTTTGAATGTATTTCCCGTGCGCGCAATCAAAATTTGCTACTAAACAGTTGAATTTTTAATCATAATAATTGAAATGAATAATTTTTCAGTTAAAAATGAATTTTCAATAAAATAGTTAAATTTTCAAACCAAAAAGACGAATCTCCTACAGATCAGTTGAATTTCTAACTCCAAATTATGAATTTTCAACAAAACAGTTAATCTTCTACCAAATAGTAGAATTTTCTATCAAAATAAACTCTCAACTAAAAATATAATAGTTGACCATACACCTGAGAATAGTCAACATTTAGATAAAAATAGTTGGATTTTCTTATTGTTTTCTATTATAAAATTTGGATTTGAGTGAAAAAAAAACGAGAAAAAGGGTATATAAATTTTGAGTTGGGTGGATGGGACGTCATAGCAAATCTTACGGTATCTCACATAGGGAGTCGAACATGTCAGAAAATCACCTTACGTAATTTGTGGATGGCCATTCACAGAAAAATCATTATGAGCCTATATAATCATCTTCTTTGCAACATATTAATATCAGGCGATAAATATCAACATATTTCTCCTGTTACCATAAAAAGGATTGAACCCTCAAAAACGATAATACATAAACTTTTTATTGTAATTACCAGTTACTTGCAAAATTCTGATCCTACTTCGGATCACAAACAGTATCATATTTTAGTTAAAATTAAAAAAATATAATAAATAGTGTTCCTGAATGTCGTTTACAAATAATATGCCAAAACTCTTCAAGATTGGAGATTTGTTACCTATTTGAGATTGCGTTATTTCTTTGGTGGTCATATATTGTACCTCGGTGCTGTACATGATTATTTTTTCCCGTATTCGAATGTTACTTTTGTTTGTAAACATTCCACTAGGTATTGCATTATTTCTCTCTAATATTGCACAGACATCACCACTGGACGCTGATAATACAACTTTTTCTTCGCTTGGCATGGTACTTGATGTTCTGCTTTCACATGAATATTTCACCGTGAGGAAAAGTGTATCTTCGGACTTCGAATCGGTGGTTTGAATGCGTGTGGGGAATAAGCCGAATAAATCTAAGTTTTTCCAGATCATATTCAAGTACGTGTAAAGCAGCCTGCCTGGCAGGAGGAGACCCGGGCCTGTCACGAAGTCGAGACATGGCAGGAGAAATAGACCTTGAAGGAGCCCCCGGAGAATGAGATCTAGCAAGAGGAAGAGACCTTACAGGATAAGAAGAAGTTCTGGAAATATTTTCTTTAAAACTTTAGGGGTACTATCGAAACTACAGAGCATGACAAAGTCGCAGTCGGAGTATTCGTGCGCTCTTCCTCTCTTTTTATCGCAATAGTTCTCATTGTATTTCTGAGCCTTATTATTATTTGATTTCACAGACTTCGAATAATGAGCAACTTGTAGACTTTCTGGATTGATTCATCGTGTTGTTAAGAGAAAAAGTCCACGTTCTTTAACGTCCTAAACTACTGTAAACCTAACTTATCATCAGTCAACTTAACTAGCATGGGAGCCATATTACTCATTAATTCGTTCAGTCTGACCGTTTTCCTGTGGGGAGCCTGTCGCTACTAAAACGTGCTTGATATAATTCTCAGGCAGGAAATCAGCAAATTCTGCAGAAGTAAAGGCGCTGAGTAGTTTTCATGGCATAAAATTTCGCGAACTTAGTGAAAATAGTCAATGTGCACAGTAGCAAAAGGTACATCGTCCTTAGGAACAATATGTAGGTATCCTTTGACTCTTCCGGTAGTAGGAGAAAGGGAGATACACTTCAAGCTATTTCTTATGTGATTATCCACTATATCATTCAGATTCGGAAACCACCACGTTCTACTAATAACCTTTTTAGTTTCAGCAGGACAAAATTGACCATCTGTTGTCGCTCCCCTGAGTTTTGCGAAGATCGATTAATTTCACGTCTTGGGTCTGACACAAACCGAGCGGGTTATCTTCAACTTATAAATCGTCAACGCACGACTCAACGCGTCCACATGCTACATTCATGTTGCCGGACGATATTCAAACTCATGATCGATACTCTGGAGTGCTAAGACATATCTTTTAATCATAGGATTTTGTCACCTTTTAGTTCGTAGCTAATTTAAGATAATTGAAGCCGATCACAACTTTGAAATTATTTTCTGTGAAGATACATTCTAAATCTTCTAAAAGAAGAGGCCCATTAGGATATTTTTTATTTTTTGATCTAACCGTTCGTTTTCTTGTCATGTTTATCAACGCTTACTTTGTTTGTCGTTAGCGTCGTATTTTTTGTCACTTATTCTCGTGCGTGCATTGCAAATTTTTTACCAAAAAACTGAAGTTTCACCTAAGAAAATATGAATTTTCGACTCAAAAAACTGTTATTTCCCACCCGAGAATATGAATTTCCGACTCTTAACCAAATAGATCAATTTACAAGAAAAAGGATGAATTCCCGATGAAAAATGTAATAGTTGGTATTCGAACCAAAAAGTATTTAAATTTGAAATAAAAAAAGTTGAATTTCCAAAGAAAAAGGATTTTAGGCAAGAAAAAAAAAATTGCAAATAAATTGTTAAATATTTCAAGCCACAGAGGAATTTTCTACATAGCAGATATATTTTCGATCAAGTAGTCAAATCTTCAAGCCAAAAGGACAAATCTTATGAAGCAGTTGAATCTTCAACTTGAAATTATGTTTTGAGTTAAGCGGATGGGACGTCAGAGCAAATCTTACGGTATCTTACATTAGGAGTTAAAAGTTTCAGCAAAACACCTTAGATAATTTGTGGACAATACAGCAATATTTTATTGTAATTACAATTCACTTTAAAAAATTTTATCCTACTCCAGATCACAAACAATAATAAAGTTTGTTCTAAAATTAGTTTGAATTAAATTGATGGCGTGACTGAATGTCGTTTACAAATAGTATTCCAAAGCTCTTTCAGACTTTCCAACGGTTACCTATTGAAAATTCCGCCATTTCTTCTGAGGTCATATCTTCTACCTCGCCGCTGTAAATGTTTATTTTTGCCCGTTTTTGTATGTTACTTCTTTTTGTAAATATTTCACAAATTATTGTATTATTTCTCTCTAGTATTGCAAAGACGTCACCATTGGATGCTGATAATACAATTTTTTCTCCGGCTGGCATGGGCACAAAGGTATTATATTCTGCTCTCACTTAAATTTGTTCATTTCAAGGAAAATTTTATCTCCGAAATTCGAATCGCCAGTTCGGATTGGTGTTGGGAATAAGCCTAACAAAATATAGATGTTCCAGTTCATAACCAAGTACGCGCAGAGAACGCTACCTGGCAGGAGAAGACCTGGACCTGGCATGAAGAGGATGCTCGGCAAGAGAAAGAGACCTTGCAAGAGCCCCCGCGGAATAAGCTCTGGCAAGAGGAAGAGACCTTTCAGGAGAACAAGAAGGTGCGGAAAGAGGAACATACGCAATGGGGTCGCCATTAGGTGAAGAATCCTACTGTGAACTCAGCTCTGCAACAAGAAACACATAAATAAATTTTTCTTGTGTATTATCTTCCGGCTAGTTTTCTTACGATGTGTATATGAGAAAAAAATTGATGAATGAACCAGAACTTTTTTGTGAAGCAATTGGAACTGTTCAAAAATAATTACCGAACTGATAATTAATGTCGGACGGTCGACAACTAACGATTTCTAACGCACACCTAAAACCCGAAAGGATTAGAAACTCCAAATTCCAGTATACTTATGATACATCTCGATATACTGAACAAATTCAATGTTTTTCGCGAAAAATATCATAAGTGCGCACTACATGAAGACTCATGGCAACGCTATGCTCACATGAACCTTTATTCGCCGGACAGACGGTCAGCGATAGGTGGTTCTTAACTCTCAATCAAATGGGTAAATTTATGAAATTAAATGTAAATTTGAAGGCAAACTTATAGCACACAGTCACCCAATTTCAAAATCTTCCAATGCGAGATACTCGTCGCAAATTATAAGGCCTGCTTAAATTATTGTTTACATAAGAAAATATGAATCCCCTGATAGAGGAAGACAGTGACGAAGATTAAGTGTGTATAGTGTATTATTCTTGCCACAAAAAAGAAGTAATATTAAGTACCAGCGAAAATCTTACTCGGACCAAAAAAAAGGTTCCCTTATGCAAGTCTTCCACTATCTGTACAATAGCAGGACGAGCACTAGACTTTTTGAGTTGGCACTTGGGGTAAATTAGTCCCATAATGGTAGGAACTTCCCCCTGAAATATGAACCAAAAAGAAGCGGGGACGCTTCACCCATTCTTACCCGGCTACGGCCTTTGCATAAACGTCTTTTTCTGATATGGGAAATACGCGTTAAACTTTATCGGGCTTGCGAGACCTCTGAATATCTTTCGTTAAAGCCTTTTTCTGGATTCGAACAAATTTAGAGGGGATATGGATGAAAAATCAACAAAAAATTTATTTGAATTACCCTAGTGCTCACTGCTCATGCACATATGGTACGAATTCCACATCAATAGAGCCACCTTTAGAAATTCAATTTTCTATAACACACCTATTCTAGTTTTCCCCGGAATAAATTCAGTTCAAATTCGTACTGATTTCAGACAAAAAATCAAAACAACCAGCTTTTTTCGAAAACCGGGCAAGATATGAAAAAATGTTAAGAATTTTGTATGCTTCACAAAGTTTGAATTCATTAAAATAGTATATTGCATATGGCGTAATAGACCCGAGCCTATCACGAGTTCCGAAAACGTTACCCGAGTCATGCAGATGGCTCTTCTTCGTGGCATGCACTGTACTTTTTTTGGTTAAAGACGCGGAACACTTCAACAAAATTGATAATTATTGTTAACAACATTCTTTAAAAAAAGCCCATTTTTATATATTCGAGGCAAAGTCGACGGTTTTTTCTGTTTTCCGTTTTGACACTTAGTTTGTTTATAATGATTACAGATTTTGAAAATATCATGGAATTATTGAAAACCTAATTTAAAAAAATAAAAAGGCTACATATAGGAAATTTCAGTGTTATGTCTTTTGTCTCTTCTTTCGTGCCTATATGATCATTTTCCGCGCAACATATTTTCATGCAGAGTTGAAAATCAACATTTTGTTATCTGTTTCCGAAAAAAAAGGGAACGGGTCATGCAGATTGAGGGCCTAAAAACGATGAACACATGAACTTTTTATTGTAATTACCAGTTAGTTGCAACATTTTAATCCCACTTCGGATCACAAATATTATTATAATATAGTTTCACATTTTTCAAATTAAATTAATGGTGTGGCTGAATTTCGTTTACAAAGAATACTCCAAAATTCGTTGAGATTGGATAACGGGTGTTTACTGGAGATTCTGCCATTTCTTCTTTCATCATATATTCTACCTCACCGCCGTGCATGTTTATTTTTGCTCGTTTTTCAATGTTATTTCTTTTCGTAAATATTCCACGAAGTAATGTATTATTTTTCTCTAATATTGCAAAGACGTCACCATTGGATGCCGATAATGCAATTTTTTCTTCGGTTGGCATGGGCGCAAAGTTATTATATTCTGCTCTAACTTGAATTGGTTTATCTTGAGGAAAAGTGTATCTTCGAATTTCGAAACGCCGGTTCGAATTCGTGTTGGGAATAAGTCGAACAAATTTTAGTTGTTTCACTCCATATCTAAGTACACGTAAAGAAGGTTCCCTGGCAGGAGGCGACTTGGACCTGGCACGAAGAGAAGTTTCGGCAGCAAGAAATGACCTTTTAGGAGAAACCGGAGAATAAGGTCTGACAGGAGGCAGAGACCTTGCAGGAGCACTCGGAGAATGAGTACCGTCAAAAGGAAGAGACCTTTCAGGAGAATAAGAAGGTCTGAAACGAGGAATATACGGAATAGGGTCGCCATTAGGTAAACCGTCGAACTGTGAAGTCAATTCTGAAACAAGAAACACAGGATTAAATTTTCTTTGTCTATTCTATTCCGGCTAGTGCTCCACGAAAAAAATGTGTATTTGAGGAACTGCTGAATTGATACGATGTGGCGGATATGAGAAAAAATCGGTGAATGAACAATAAATTTTCTGTAAAACAATTTAAACTGTTTAAAAATATTTACCGAGCTGATAATAAATATAAACATTCTGTATGGTAAAAGTTAAGAATGACTGATAATTTTAAAGCATGGTAGCAGCTGAGCTGGGAAATGACCGGAATTTTTTGTAGATCCGAAGAAACCAAGGAATGAAAGTCAATTTAGCAGTTAGACAAATGTGAACGTCCTATTGGACCTACATACTGTGTTTATCTCAACACATATATTTTAACACATAAAATTTTACTAAAACTGAAAGAAAAAAAATTATTTTTAACGATCTAATTTATCTGTCAACACGACGATTTTTTGACAATATACTTGAATTTCCAACGAAGAATAGTAATCTTCTACCAAAAAAGGGAATTTTCAACTAATGACATGAAATTTCAACCAAATAGTTGAATTCTCGACCAAAAACAATGTTAATTTTAAATCAAAAGCAATTGAGTTCAACCAAAAAATACAAGTTTTCAATGGAAGAGATGAATTTGTATCCAAATAGTTGAATTTTGAATGGAGAAGATAAATTTTTCATCAATAAGATTAATTTTTAATCGCGAAAGACGAATTTTCAACATATTTCATTATCATGAATTGTTAACAAAATACTTTAATTTTCAATGGAAAACGATCAATTCTCTTCCAAAACTGAAACAGTTAATTTTTCAGCTAAAAAGATGAATCTTCGATAGAAAAAAATTTTTGAACGAAGCAGTTCAACTTTCAACCAAGTAGTTGAATTCACAAACGAAAAAAGGTGTTACCTTTGAATAAAAAAATTTTGACTACAACTAAAAAAGTCGATTTTTCAACAAAATACATGATATGAGCCAAGAAGATTAATTTTCCACTAAAAAATTCGAAGTCTCTCTGTAATAACCTTCGTGTTATAATTCACGACAAAGCAAAACAGCTCTAAGCTTTATCTCGGCCCTTTAGGTGCGCCTTCTATTATTATTTTCTGAACACTTGTATATGTTCTTGGCATCTTAATAAAGATCTATTATTAGAAGATGTAGGCTCCAGAAGCTACAATCATGGTTCCTTAAGGCAACCAATCCCGGCGCAACTGGAACGTGTACGTCATCCTCCTTCGCTCCTTTTGTCCTTCTGTATTCTGTCTTCTGTTGTCTGTCCTTCTCTCCTTCTGTAAGTGTTGACGTACCAGATGAAGTGATCCCAGAAGGTTCGCGATGGAATGAACCTGATGTTGGCAAGCCAGAATCTTGTTGAGTTGGCTAAGAAATAAAGCTTCCATACCTTCAAGCCAGCCGATTATGAGAACTATAAGATGGACTTTGTACGCTTAGTACAGCCAGCTCAGCTCGAAAGGAAGTGCTTCATATTTCGCTCGTTTTCCTTCCTCCTTTGCCGTGATATTACCATCGGCTGGTGCCTAGAATCCAATTACGTAAATGATCTTGGTCTTCAGATCTTGTAGGACAATATCAGGCTTCGTAGCACTGATACGTTGAACGGTGAAAAATGAGAAATTCCAGTATATCTTACACTGATCATTTTCCACAACGGACTTGAGTTCACTCTGGGCGTATGGCAAGACGGGCAATAGATCAACACCACAGTAGTGCCTAAGATGGTAATATAACACTTTCAGAGCCGCATTGTGTCTCTTTGTACTCGTAACGTGTCATGAACAATGATAAAATGTTCGAACTATTTACTAGAACAACTAATTATCAGTATAAATTAATATTTTATGTATTAGAAATAATTTTAAACAAAGGAAACCGCGAAAAAATAATAATTAGCGCCAAAAATTCGAATTTTTCACCTATTTGATTCTTTAAGTACTCTATAAAACAGACTTGTTGAAGAGTCATTCAAAAAGTAATCTTTTAATTTCATTCGATGGCTAAATGCGACAAGAAATGCTGACGGTCAACTCGATACATCAAATATTGGTGATTCTGAATACAATTTACAATTTTTTTTTCTCATGGGAGATACTTGCTGAACTTTATGGGGCATGCGGGACCTGTAAATATAATTGGTTAGAGCTTTTTTGTGGATTCGAACAAGTATCATCGAAATATGCATGAAAATTCAAAGAAAACGAAAATTTGGATCACCCTAGTGCTCACTGCTCGTGCACATATGGTACGAATTCCGCAATCAATATGTTCACTTTTGGAATTCCAATTTCTATAATACACACATTCTGGATTTCCCTGGAATAAATCTAGATTGAATTCGTACTCTTTTTAGACAAACTCAAATAAATTTTGAAGGAAACTAGTACTTGGGATAGAATACAGAATACATCGCATAAATTCTGATTTTCGTAGAGCTCAAAAAATGTACTTAAAATTATAGAGATATTATATAATTTTATTTGCCGAGAGAATTGAGGATCACCACCGAGGATAAAAAGAGAGTATAAAAAATCCTCATATTTTCTAATTATAAGAAAACAACTAATTAGTGTATGAATGAAAAATTATAATTATGATTGTAACTAATGTATATTCGAGTGGTTTATTCGTCAGATTGTATGATACATCATATAGTCGCTATCTCTTAGATTACACGTACCAAGGTTTCCTTTTCAAATGTTTAATTTTTATTAGACTGGGTTTCGAGCAAAACATGTAATTACGAAATTCTTTAAAACTGATAAGAAAATTTATATCATCCCTTACGTTCAAGCGAAATCCGTCGTAACATGAAAGTTTTATATAGTGTCTATCATAGCGGCCCAATGACATTTTTTATACAAAAAAGACATAATGGATATAAGGACTTTTTCTCTCAACTGTAATGAACCCTAGACTAGATCTTTCAAATGAGCCCCAGAAACTGTCAAAATGTTTCCTGGCTTTAAAATTATAAGAAATGCGGAGACATACGTAACATGAAGTCTTTTGATTACCCTGAAGTTTCTATATGTTTTAGTTTCCCCAATTCAACATTTCTAACCTTCTTGCTACACCATAGGATAATTTGTTATTAGAAAACGTAATGACAGATCTTTTTTTGTAAGAAACCGCTGCTTCTTCTCAGCATTAACCCTTTTTGTTTCACAATGAAAATGTTGGTTTTGTCATTACAAATTTAAATTGAGACTATCATGTAATGAGAACAGTCGTTTTTCGAAACAAAGTTTGAATAATAGTCCATAGACATCCGTTATGGAGAAAGACCCGTTTTTTTTGTCAAAATATCGAAAGAGCCATATTTTCTTGGAAGCGAGGCGAGATATGAAGAAGGGTCGGAGATTCTTATATGCATTGCAAAGTTTAGAATTATTAAAAAATTATTTAATGGTCTAAAACATGGTTTTAAAGAAAGCGCACCAGGATATGTTGATGGTCAATCCAAAGGTGTTTTCGGTTTTTCAACTGGACACTCAGTTTCTTTATAATTAATTACAAAAGTTTTATATCCTTATATGGGATATTTTTGGTTTCTCGTTCGGACACTTAGTTTGTTTATAAAAATTACAGAATTAAGAAAAGAAATGTAATTATTGAAAAATAGAATAAGGACTTCAAAAAATTTGAAGATTTACAAAAATCAGAAATATGACCCAATTCTCACTGAGCAACTGGGTCACTCAACGAATCCGTATATTTACAAAAATACTCAAATTATTGATTACACAGATTAATTTCCAGTCATAAAACATTTGAATTTTGAAAAAAGATGAATCCTCAACGT